>JAQZBX010017440.1:0-34810 GCA_029593785.1 Cabassous unicinctus | reverse complement strand
TTATCTATATATTTGTTAATTTTTCATGTCCCTAACTGGAGTAGCATTATGAGGATAAAAATTCTGTCCTGTTCACCTCTGAATTACTATCACCTACAATAGTAAATGATATCAGTAGGAGCTCAAAATATATCTGTGAAAAAGCAGAATCTCCAAATTAACTCCTCTGAATAGCTTAAAGGACATTTTCTTAGTCAGAAGTAAAAAAATTTTAACTTGCTCTACCTTCAGCATCATAACACAAATTAGAGTATTGAACTCAGCCACCATGTTACCTGAGTTTCAGCTAGTTAAAAATTTAGGCCCTCTTATTTTCTTGGCATGTCATTTCCCTGACCCTTAAATTTACATTATAATCTTAAGCATTGAATTCCTTCCTTTTATTCAACATTCTTAAAATATGTATTCTCTATTACTATTATTGACTATTAAAATAAATTTTTACATATTTAGAAGTCTGTTTGCAACTATTGTATTTCTTAATTCTTTCAATACCCCATGAATTATGTAGTTTCCATTTTACAGATTAAGAAACAAGCTAAAATAATAAACTGTTTACATGAATCCGTAAGCGGCAATCCTAGACCTATTTTTTTCTGTTTATAAGTTTACTTCTGAGTTGCAAAGATTATTTCCCCTTCCCCATATTTCTTAGAATTTCCTGTATTCCCCTGTTCAATCTTGGCTACCACAACCAGACAGACAGAAAACATGGACCTTCTTTTTCTTGCATAGTAGTAGAAACCTTAACAGAAGACATTAACTGCTCCAGGTCTGTCAGAGATGCATAATCCTAGACCTTTTTATCAAAAGTTTTCATATGCTTTTTGTTGTAAAATCTCACAGATCTGAATTGCAGCACAAAAGATAAGGTCTCTATCAGCAAGGTACTAGCAAACCAGTTGGAAAAATAAGATAAACACAACAGTAATTCAACTTGGTAACAATATCAATGGTAGAGAAGCAACAGCTACCATTTTATGCTTGCTTATTCTGGAAGTCAGGGTGAGAGCTAATTGATACTTGCCATAATTAATCCTGATAGCAAAAGAAAGAGTTAAGTGCTGTCATCCCCAATCCGCAGATAGGGATGTTTTGCTTCAGAGTCCAAGTTCACACAGGTGGTTAGTATTAGAGCCAGGATTCAAAACCACATCTGTATGATTCCAAGTCTTTGATCTAACACTGTGCATTGTTCCTCATTTTAAAAAACAAGCAAAACAAAAACAAATGCACAAAAATCACCTTGTCCTAGTTTTCAGAGAAGGAGAATATTATCCTTGGATGGAGGGTTCATGGAGTTTTAAGCTGTTACCTGAACAAAAAGAGGAATTTGGAGGGACCCAGGAAAACATTCTGAAAAGAGCAGATATTTTGAGTAAACCTGAAAATGAACATGATGCCTTCTGGAGAGAGTGACTAGATTAAAGTAGGAAATATTTTAGTTAAGAAATAGAATGAGAAGATAAGGTCAGATTGTGGAGACTAAAGGACACATAAATAGAAGAATTTTGACTTCTATCTACTAGGTATAGAAATGACTACATTGCATTAGTGTCTAAATTAGTTTAATTAAGCTATATGAATGGAAAGAATAAGGATAGACCATTAGGTACAGAGCTTAATCAGGAGACATATGACAATGCAAGGGGGGATGTATAAAACCTGGACAACTGAAAAAATAAGAAAAGAAGATTGGCAATACCAAGGCCAGGGTCAAGGGAAAAAGCTTTGTTGTGTGTTAGTGTAGATAGATGGAAAATAATTAAATAAAAATAGGATTTTATTAATGCATGAAGTTAGTCAAACTGCAAGACCCAGTCTTCCAGACTGCCAAATCTGTCCAAGACATATGACCTCAACTTCAAGGATTTAACGTCTGATTGCAAAATTAGAGGGAAGAATCAGCACAAGACTACCTTGACTTCTGACACCAATTGCAAGTTCATGTGTTTCCCAAAACCACCCTCAGTTTTGATAGTTCACTAGAAAGAATCAAAGAACTCATTGAAAGATGTTATACTCACAGATACAATTTGTTACAGGAAAAAGATACAAATTAGAACCAGACAAAGGAAGAGATGCATAGAGTAGAGCCCAAGAGGGTTCTAAAGGCTAAGCTTCTGTTGTCTTTAGGATGAGTTATCTTCCCAGAATATATGTATGACAATACTTACAAAGTATCACCAACCTGGAGAAATTCACCCAAGCCTTGGGATCCAGAGTTCTTATTGGGGCATTATTGATTGATTGATATAACAAGAAGTCTGAATGACCCATTATGAGTCATTTCATAAACTATCAGGTGTGCTCCGTGGGACCCACCATGAATAACAGACATTACTATCACTTGGAAAATTCCAAGGGTTTTAAGTTACATCCCAGGTGCCAGAACAAAGGCCAAACATAAGCCTTACTCTTTGGATAAGGCCAAATTCTTTCCTACACAGTTGAATTGTTGAGACAGAATGGAATTTATGGTCTGGATGGTGGAATAAACAATTGTAAAGAGAACAAAGATCTCTTCCTCTCACCCAAATAAGCTCTGAGATTAGATGAACTAATGAACCAAATGATGACTCAAACCCTTAGCACCATTCCGGGCATGCTTCCTCCTTGAGCCAAAGACTTGCACCTTATTTATATTTCCGCCACTTACCAATATTGGAATCTCAGAAAGCTGAGTGGTATTTCTAGCTCCAGTTTCAGCATTTAGTTGTTAAAGGCAAATCATCTCAAAGATTCTTCAAGCTATAAAAATACCAAAAGCCTCACTTCTCTGCCATCATATTAGAACAGAACAGCATGATTTATCTCGATATACTCAATACCATCAATTTATTTTTATGAACTGTGTTTACCAACTTGTGTCAGCATACCAGGAGAAGGTGTACAGCAAAGAATTATCTAGATAAGTGGAGAAAAAATTGAAATATGATAAGTATGTGAACAATTTTATTGAGACTAACATGCCTAGAATCTTTGAGTGTGTGAGAATTTTGCCAGTCAGCTTGAGTTTCAAATCTTTCCTGGTATATTTGAAAACACAGAAATTTATATTCCAGGGAGTAACTAGACTTCATCTCTTTTTCCAATTCTCATTATCTGAGCCTAAGCCCTGCTTAGTGTGAAACAATAGCATGATTGTTTATTAATGCCTGCCATCTGTGTGGGTAGGTAATTGATGGCAATATCCTATATACTCTGAAATTTGAGCTATATTATCCATTCTGAGTCAAAACTCTCTTTATACGTTACCTGTCTTAATTCAGGAGCCAAGTCTTCTCTAATTCATAATTTAGTGTTGAATTTGGGTACTACAAGATCTAGAATTCTCTTAATTTTTTAAAACTATCTTTTCTATGCTCAATAGTAATACTTTCTCAAGTATCATTGGTAATAAAAAAGGACTACACTTCTGAAAGAAATTGCAACTTTGAGGCCTAATTCTGTTTTGGATTTCCTATCATACTAACATATTCTAAAACAACTTCCATTAGATAATAAAACAAGTGAATTTTTCAATCAGAGTTATAATTTACAATCTTTTTTAAGTTATTATCTTTGAAGATTTGCTATGTCTAATACTCACCTATATATGTAACAATAACATAGAGAATTTGAATATTAACATTAAAATATCTAGATATTTGAAAGCTATATCCAGCAGTAAGAAACATCCATAGTTGTAAAAGTGTAATTCTTTTAGTAGCCAAGGTATCCACCTCTTGTAGCTGAACAGAGAACAGACAATTTATTATATAAGGCACAATCTAATTGGATATTCAGTGTAGATGACTTCATTACGACTTGAGGATAGAGGCATTGTTTTCAAGCAGAGTCAGAAGGGTAAATTAGGTAATGAAGGGAGTGACTAACTACAAGTAGTTCTCTTAACATACTTTAGTCATAATAATTGCTAATAAACCACCCAATAAACATAGTTTATTTCTCATTATCATTTGGGTTAGAAAATAAAGCTTTTTAGGAGGACAAACATTTAAGGAGTGGCATCTTTCAAGTAATTACTCGACAAATACATATTCCAATATAATTCAATACCAATTATATGCAAGGTATTATAGAAAATGCAAAGGCTGATAAAATACATGACCTATTTTCAAGATGCTTATAACAGAACCCATAAGATTTCTCTTTTGGTGAATAGTGCTAAAAATTGGTACAGCTAAAGTGCTATAGGATTGTTGAGAGAAGTCAGAAAATACTTTGTGGAGGAGGTAATTCTTGAAAAGTCCTCAAAACATAGATAACATTTAGTTGTGAAAAATAAGGGGAACGGACATCCCGATAGAAATAAAATTATTCATAAGACTGTGGAAGCAAGAAAACATGAGAAAGATCAGGGAGTCCATTTGGCTTAAGCCTATGGTTAATGAGAAAGTATAACAGAAGGTAATATTGGAAGGAAATTTTTCACCCACATTGTAATGTACATTTTATATATCTAAGAAGGCAATAAAAGATTTTAAGTAATGGAATTGCAGTGATAATAACTGTGCTTTCACATAGGAGCACAGTTCAGCGGTAGAGATACACGAAGCAAGGACTTCTGTTTAGAGGCTATTAAAAGAGTTCAGAGCAGAAAAAATAAGGACTTGACTTAAGAGAATAACATGGGAAAACTGAAGAGAAGGTGCTTCTCATTTTATGTCACTATGTTTGCCTTCTGAGTTTTAGGGAGAATTTTAACGTGACCTCCATGATTCTCACCCCGTGGTATATAACCTCTTTTATAACCCCCTGGACTTGTAAACAAGAGGGGATAGTCACTACCATAATTCAGTTATATTATATGGCACAGTTGTCTTTAAGAATAGGAGATTATCCTAATGGACCTGAGCTAAACATTTGAGCCCTAAAAAAGGACTTGGATATCCTGAAGAAATTGTGAGGGAAATTCTTTGCTGCTGACCATGAAGATGGAAGAGGGACACATGATAAGGACTATGGGTGCCCCTAAGAGATGAGTGGGACCCTGGATATAGCCAGAAAGGAATTAGGGTCTTCATTTCTGCAAGTGCAAGGAAATGAATTCAGCCAACAACCCAATTGAGGTTAGAAGAGGATTTTTTCCCAGACGTTCCAGAAAGGAATGCAGCATGACCAACAGCCTGATTTCAACCTGACTGGAGAATCCAGCCACACTATGCCTGGATTTCTCATAAAAAAAGAACTGCCGGTTTAAGTCATTTAGTATGTGCTATTTTTTTAGGCAGCATTAGAAAATTAATACACCTTCAGAAATTATGAAACTGTCCCATAATATGAACTAGAAAATATTTTATATTGAAGAAAGCTACAAAAAAAAAAAAAAAAAAAAAAACCCTGTGTTAAGGTGTATTAGTCTTGAACTAGAAAATTTGTAGCTTTTAGCCTCTTTATAATGCGCAACAAAGTAAAAATTAATCTACCTGCTTTGAGAACACTTTGCCCTCCTTTCCTGGAAAAAAAAATTAGTTTTAAACCTCATGTAATTGTTTCTTATGTGCTTCTTAGTACAGATGCACAGGGTCAAACCTGAACAAAAGTGTGAAGTACATTATATTGCCTTTCGTGCACTCTACTCATTTTTACTCTTGAATTCCCTTCCCTGAGAATCTGGGCTGTAACTCACCAGCCCAGGCCTGAGCCTCCTCTTGGCTGTTCCTGTTAACAGATTTGGCTTGTTCTTTGTTCCATTTCTAAAATGGTAAGATCTCTCTGTAATTATACCTAATTTGGGTTAAAAGACAAATGTGTTATTCTTCAAAAATACATATTTGCAATTAAAAAGTTATTTTGGAGGAAAATGACTTTCCCTAAGTGGATGATTTTAATCATGGAGACTAAAATCATTGAGAAAAAGTACTTGAGAAATATGGATTATTTGACGTCCTTGTGTTGAACTTATCTACATTGTCTTTTAATAGAATCAATCCTTTATGGCTATTCCACTTGGTAATAGGTATCTTATATAGTAATTTTCTTCTACAATATATAAAACAACTAAACATTAGGGAAACCTTTCTGGTGTCTAAACAAAAATCCTCTGATTATAAAAATTTATGGTGACATAATTGTTGCTTATAATAAAGCAAGTGATTTTTAAAGGTATTTAAGTGGGGAAAGTCTTCATATTACAAACTACAGAATGTTACAAAGAGGAAAACATAATTTCTATTCCCAGAAGTCCAATAATCTAGTTAAGAAAACTGGAAAACAGATCAGAAATGCCTGTTGAACACCAGTGACAATCATTAACATACATATCCACCAACTGTTGCTCAGGAGTGTACAAAAAATTCAAGAATTTTATTCATCCAAATAATATTTTTAAGTATCTACTCTACTAGTCAGTCAAACACAGGAAACAGACACACAAATATGACACGGTTTCTGCTCTCTCTTCGTGAATAAACATTCAAGAGGAGAAGGAAAAAAGCATATAAATAAATGCAAGATACTGTGATAGGTGTCATTAAGAATCTGAAAGAAATACTGATGAGGGCTTGGAGAAAAGAGGTACCAACTGGAAATGATTAGCTTGAATCAGTAAGAATACAGAGAAGATGTATCATTTGAACTTTCTTTTAAAGGGCAAGATTTTTCCAAATAGGCAAATTATAAAGAGTATTTTAAACATGGAGAACAACATACAGAAATGAAGAAAAGCATCTACCTCTGTATCCCAGAGTAGCTGGACTGGAGGGTACTGCAGGACGGTAGTGGTAGAAGGGGAGACTAAAAGGAAAGTTGACTGGCACTCTAAGAAATCTAGAATGTATTCGGTACAATAGTCATCTTGATGTTGATGTGAGACCATCAAATATTTTTCAATGAGGGAATTACATCTTCCCCTGTATTTTAGAAAGATTTTGAGGGAGTTGAGGGACAAATAAGGACAGAAAAGTTCAGGAAGCTGAATTTACAGAATTACAAGAATTAAAGAAGGCTAGTCTAATTTTTTTCCAAAAAATTTTGTTTTTTTATGTTAATGTGACAATTGTCTAGATTTCTAAGAAATTAGGTTCAAAGTATGTTCCCACAAATTACTTATTAATTATAAAGTATAAAATACTGACTTTGCAATGGAAATCTCTGACTGATACCACCTTAACTAACTGATCAAAGTTAATCATCTATAATAGGATAAACTGACATCATTTGGCTCCTGGAGATGAGATTCACTGAGAACACAGGAGCAATTTTGTAGTATTCCTACTAAAAATCTATAACCTGATCTAATCAAGAGGAAATATCAGACAAGCCCAAATTGAGGGATATTCTACAAAACAACCAGCCTGTACTTTAAAAGCAAAGTCAAACTCTTGGAAAACAAAGAAGGCTGAGGAGCTGTTCCTGAATAAAGGGGATTAAAGGGACATGATAATTAAACACAATGTGTGATCTTGGATCAGATACCAGATGAGAAAAAGTAATTGCTATAGAAGAAATTATTGGGACAATTTTCAAGTTTGTATATGGATTGCATATTAGTTAATAGCTTTGTTATCATGCTAAATTTTCTGGGTATGATCATAGAGGCAGTGGTTTTAGCTGAAAATGAAAATTTTACTTGTGAAGCAACAATAAGCCTGTAGCCAGGAGGATCAAGGTAAGAGAAGAGGTACAAGGAAGAAGGGCTTTGAATCTGGGAGGTACTTGTACACATTCTCAAAGGATTGGAAAGTTTACAAGTTTAATGACAAAATGTTGTTTTCTCAAATACATATTTTTGTGAAATCTGAATATGCAATTTACCCATCTTGTCCTACCTTGGATAACAAGAACTACAGACCAGTCACAAGGGACCAAATTCCTGGTAACTGACCACTAACCAGTCATTATCATCTTGTCCAATCTCTCAGTAAAGGAGAATTTTAACATCTGTTGTCAAAAGAGTATTTTTAAGTAAATTTAAAACAGTACATTTTAAAATGCATAAATTTGATTGTTACTTTGCTGCTTAAATGTTGGTTCTGTGACATTCAATCAAGTTAGCATCATATACCCTGACACTCACTGCTTCTTTCTCTAGATGCATCTCCTCCCTCCCTCCTCCATTCTGCCCTTCTGCCCTTGCATGTTGATGTGCTTTGTTGTTGCTGCTGTTATATTTCACTAGCATATATTAAATGCAGAGGTATTGGTGCTCCCTTAGGTACTTTATATGCCTGAAATATGCATCCCATACTGTCTGCTGAAGCCTGCCTCACCTCCCAAACTGACCTCCACAATAATCTATTACGAACACTTCTTTTCCATTATTGTACCTTACATCTGCATGTCATCATGTTGTTATCATATTCCATAGTAAGAATTTGCATATCCATTTCTCCATCTAGATTGTGACCCTTGAAAATAGATTCCACATTTTTTCTAACCTTGTAGCCCAGCTACCTAAAATGCCTGGAATACAGTCAGTAATTCCTTTTAAAATTAATTAATAAAATAATAGATGGGTAATATTTTTTATCATTTTAATAATTTTAATTAAATTTCCTAGTCCTTTGGTAGACATGCATGCTCTTTAGTCTAAAACAGTATCATCAGGTACACTAAAAGTAGATTCCAGGTCTTTCTATTATCCTAGATTTGATAGGTAAACATATGTGAAGTCTATTATTCCTAAAACAATTTTTTTTAATTTTTAATAAACATTATCCTGTCAATAAAAGATATCCAAATTTTTCAAGACCACCCGTGGTTTGAAACTGTATGTACCCCCAGAAAAATATGTTCTTAAATTTAATCCATGTGGCTGTGAACCTATCGTAAGTCTTCTGATGAGGTTACTTCAGCTAAGGTGTGACCCACCTAATTCAGGATGGGTCTAAATTCTATTACTTATTATAATTTTATTATTTATAAAAAAGAAATGAATACAGAGAGAGAAAGCCACAGAAGCAAGAAGCTGAAATCAACAAAAACTGGAAGAGAAGGGAGAGACCAGCAGACACAGCCATGTGCCTGGTCATGTGGCAGAGTAGCCAAGGATCACTGGCAGCCGGTCTTCGGGAAGAAAGCATTGCCTTGATGATGACTTCATTTAGACATTTTCTCAGTCTCAAAACTGTAAGCTAATAAAATCCCATTGTTCAAGTCAAACTATTTCATGGTATTTGCTTTTAGCAGCCTAGGAAACTAAAATGCAAGTCAAAATTGTTTCATATTATTTCATGATGAAGACTGTATTTCCAATAAAATGACCTGCCTCCAGTTGTTTAAATAAGGGTTGCTACATTTTTCCAGTTAGAATAATTAAGAAAGTCCATGCATACCTAGAATATGCTCCCGGCTGTGTCCTTGGAAACCTGATCTCACAAGACTTGCAAAATCCCTGAATTAGAGCTTTCTCTCTTGACATGGGCCCTCAATTTTCTCAGAACTGGAGTGATGGCATGTAATTATTCTGCTTTGCTACTCTGACAAAGAATGCATTCAATCATCAATTAGGAATTAGTGCACGTATAGTTTCAATTATATTGATTTATCACCAACAACGTTTTAATACAGAAGTTAGTTACAGTCAATCATGCCTTGATAATTAAATGCACTTTCGCTTATTGTTTCTCATTGACTTGTGGGAAAACAAGTAAAGTTATAAAAGTGTTTTACATTGTTTGCTTATGTCTTTTTTATTTACTTCTGCTAATCATGAATCACAGTTTCCCTGTATCCAGATCATTTTAAGATCCTGATATTATCACTATCATTATGACCTCCACATCTTTATATCATTTCTCTACCACAGCATAATTATGAGCAACATTTCCCTGAGCTACATCATAGACAGGAAGCCATAACTCCTACAATAATTCTTTTTGCCTTTAAGATAAGAAGCAGAGCCTGGGGAAAACTTGGATGCCTCCATTCAGTCTTGAAAGAGCCCAGAATTCTATTTCTGTACCTTCTTCTCTCTCTTTGATAATATCTACCCCTGCACCCAAGTCAACTTGTCTACAGGGTTCCTCTGCTTTCTAATCCTTGACCACCAGTGAAAGTGAGAAATAGCCTGAGTTCAGCCATTATGTCTGCTGATTTATTAAATATACAGAGTTTCACTGTGTTGTCAATCATAGTCAGTTTCATGGTAAGCCTAGGCATAAAAATGTTACTGGATGAAAATATTTCTCCACTTTAAAGAACCAAGTATAAGCAGTGATTTTTTTTTTAAGGAGGAGGTTGTCTTCTTGTCCTCGAAATACTATGACGATTTCTAAGGTTCTTAATAGACTCAACCTAATTTATTCTTTTTAGAGGAGCAGTTTTGGTAAGAAAAGTAATGATTCTGGAAATGACCTGGCTGCGGTATCTGTGGGATTATTGCCAGAAGTTGTTGGAAGCTGGAAAATGTATAGCAGTCACCCACATGATTTCTACAGTTTCTAGACTCCTGTATATGGATACACTCTAACCAACCACAAAAGAGTTTAGTCAAACCACACAGTCAAAAGAAACAGTCCCTTCAAGACTGCCTTCACTTAAGAGACCAGCCACAAGTACTGAGGTTCCTAAGACCACCCTTTTTTCTGACCAACTGACTTCAAGCTTGGGGCCTCCTATGACCACCCTCAGGTTTGAGAAATTTACTAGAAAAACTCACAGAACTTACTGAAACCTATTATTCTCGTGGTCATGTTTATTACATGAAAAGGATACAAGTTAGAACCAGTCAAAGGAACATACATAGGGGGAGGTCTGGGAGGTTTCCAAATATGAAGCTTCCATCATTCTCACCATGTGTTACCCTCCCAGAATTGATGTGTAACAAGAAGCATGGAATATTGCCAATCAAGGAAGTTTACCCAACTTTGATCAGCAGACTTTTTATTGAGATTTCAATACATTGATATGATTGATTCAATTATTGCACAGGAGGTTGTACTCAATCTCCAGCACCCATCCCCTACTCCCTGGAAGTTGGGCTGATATCACAAGAGGAAGCATGAGCCACCACATTAGTATAAACGATCAATAGTGGAGCCCAAGAGGAATAACAAAGATATTCATATCATTCAGGAAATTACAAGGGTTTATTTTACCCCTAGGAACCTAAGCCAAAGGCCAAACCTGTCTTTTGATGAAGCCAAATTCCTTACTAAACAGATCATCACTTGGTCTTTATCATGACTTTCATTTTTAGGAATTTTTTTTTCCAAAGAAGTTTTAGATTACATAAATGTTACCTCAAAAATATAGATGATTCCCATATACCCCAACCCATACCCATCCCACACTTCCCCACATTAACAACATCTTTCATTAGTGTGGTACATTTGTTACAATTGATGAACACATACTGAAGCATTGCTACTAACCATGGACTATAGTTTACACTATAATTTATACTTTGCACCACACAATTTTATAGGTTTTGACAAAATGTATAATGGCCTGTATCCATCATTGCAATGTCTGGCAGGACAATTCCAATGTTCCCAATGTAGACCATGTTATGCCTATTCTTCCCTCTCCCTCTCATCAGAACCTCGGGTGGCCACTGCCTTTATATCAATTATACAAGTTCTTCCATGCTAGAATAATCATAAATCTACTTATGCCCATTTTTGCATCCCCCCTTTATCTCTGTTCATTCCTCAATCTTGAGGATTTTAGGATGGTGATGCCAACTCTGTTTCTGATTGAGAGGGGGCCTAGATCCCATGGGGCAGATGGATGGAACTGTCTTGCTTGCACTTGTAGATATTCTATGCTTTTTTTAGATGGGAATTGTCCATCATCATCCTTTTGTTAGTTATCCTGGGAAAGTCCAATGAAGTGGAGAGTAGGCATTGGTTGCAACTCTGCTGAAATTCATGGCTCAACCCACATATGAGCAGATTGACGATTTAAGTCTCTGAGACATATATTTAATGAGTATAGTGCTAATTATAGATTCAAATAAAAGGGGCAGAAGAGCCATGTGTAGAGAAATTATAAATGAGTCCAACTCTGTTACATTGGGGAGCATATATTCCGAAGTAAAGCCCACTGGTGGGAGGCAGCATTCCTGAGACTGTCTGCCCTGCCTATAGCGTCTAGATGTCTCTGGAGCCCTCAGAAGCCCCTGCTGTTTGAGGCACTGTCTACTGTGGCAGTCCATGAGATTCTGCAGAGACATGCATAAGCATAACCTCTGGAATGATCTCCTGACTCACTTTGAAATCTTTTAGCCATAAAAACTCATTTGTTTTTTCTATTTCCCTCTTTTGGTCAAGGTCTTATTCCAGATGCGTTGCTAGTTGGCACTTGGTCTTAATCCCTCGGTGCCAGGGAGGCTCTTCCCCAGGAGTCATGCCCCATGCTGGGGGGAAGGTAGTGCATTTATATGCTGAGTTTGGCTTAGAGACAGAGAGGCTCCTTATCCTGGAAGCACTGCATTAGGCAGGAAAAAATAAATATGAGATGATACAGGGAGAAAAGAAAAAAAGATTTAGTCATACCATCATCTTCCCCCATGGGAAAAATTGTGTAATTATACCAACATCTTCCCCCTGTAGGAAGAATTGCATGGTCATACCAGCATTCTCCACCACCCTTTCCTCAGGAGAGTCACCAAAGAAGTAGAAAAATCTCTCTAGTGGGGATTCTTCCCTAGCTTTCCTCTAGTTGATGTGAGCACACACCCATGAAGGCATTTAAACCAGTCCTTCTTGCCTTTATCTCCCCCCCATTTCAAACAACAAATGTTTCATTTGCTTGTTCTGATGTTCTAATTCTGTACATAACCATGCTTCAGAGAATGATATCTCTCTGCCCATTGTTGGCTATTCTGGACTATAAAGTATATTCCTTCATCTAAAGAAATGTGACTCAGTGGCCAAAGCTGGTAAATGATTTTCTGTTCTAGTCCTTTTAAAGTATTTTGATCATTTGCATCTATCACTGGGTATGCAAAGCCTACTCCAAAATGACTATTCCTATCAGAATCCATTTATAGCTTCATCAGGGCTAATTATATCCATATGAATTGCCAGCTATATGAAGTACCTCCCACCCAGGAAATTTTCCCCATAACCATCTGCAATCTCTGTCTCTCTGGTTGGCAAAAAAATTGGAATTTTTGAGTCTATATGGGTGAAATAGTAGTTTGTAATTCAGTCCATCTCTGCATTGCTGCAGCCCCCAGTATCCACTCATTTCATAGATCCAGGTAGCCACTTCAAGCACACACAAAAGAATATCTATTCGTGGGATCCAATACCTTCTGAACCTGGAAGGAGTTTCTTCTGAAGGGCATCTGCATATTCTACATTAATACATCCCTCAAATTTCAATAGTGATTTCCATAGGACCATGCCCCAGATAAACATCTCTTTAATAGGCCAGTTTTCTATTGCCTTTCTGCCTGGCCCATATAGCCATGATGTTGGCCACTACTCATGAGTCAGTGAAAACCCAAACTTGAAGCAAACAGCATGCAACTGAACAACTGAGCTAATTTGCTTTTATCTTCTTTGATCAGAGTAGCTGCCTTCCAAATAAGATGCTATCTGTTCACTTTGAAACTTCCATCCATAAACCAAGCAGCTATTTGTTAGTCAATCAAGAGCTATTTATAGAAGTGTCCAAGTGTCAATAGGTATGGCAGCTCCTTAAGGTGGTTCCAAAGTTGACCCTAGGGGGAAAAAGTCTTCCTGCTCTTGAGTTTTCCTTGAATTCCCCAGTAGCATGTTCCTATATAGGCCATTTCCTTTTGATTTTGGAAATCTTTTGAGCACTGCTCTCCCCATTAGAGCATTTCTTTGACATCACCCAAGACATTATGGGTATTTCAGGTTTCAAGATTATTTTATGTCCTTCAGTCACAGCGGCAGTCTCAGTCAAAATCCAATATTTATTGGATATTATCTCAAGTGGAAATATTCTGGTCTAAAACCCCATCAGTGTTTGATGACTGGTATTCATAGGCTTTCACCATAAGCCCCAGTCTGTGTGAAGACTTCAAGACTTCTCAAATACTTTTATGGATAGGAGCTAGCAATATTCCCAGATGTGGAATATGTGTCCTCCAATATCCAAATGTACTGCCCAGATGTTGGTTTTTAGCATGTTTTGTACACCAAGTATTTTCAAATTTACAACTTGTGTGGCCTCAGCCTTTCTTGTTGATTCTTCTTCAGTATGCCCAATCAAGACTGATCTGAGGGCAGACTTACAGGCCTTCTGTTTTACAAAACTAAGTAGGAGAAACATCCCCAGTCAGGCACAATATGCATCTTCATGAGACATTTAGGTAAAAGAGATTCAATCAGTTCATATAGAGTCTGTTTAAACATTCCAATTTTCATCCAAACTTTCATCTTAATCCCATCAACCCATTTATTTTATATCCTCCCAAACTAAATGTAACCCCCTTTAGAACTTTAACAGCAGGTTTGGGAATCACAATGCATGAGGCCACATATCAAGGAGTCTCAGATACTTCTCTTCCTCTCTGATCATTTTACCCACACATCACAGCATAAGACCTTGGGTCTCCAACATGGGGTCAAGTCATGGTACCCTGGCCCTTTTGTTAATCCTTGTACTGATTTGATTGTGGAACCATCATTCGAGGTGGTCAGGTCTCTTGAATTCCTCCAAACTGGGGTGAATAAAAGATTTGTTTAAGGCCCTTCAATGCTGGGGTATCAGCTCAGACTCACTTTGATCCACTAACATCTGCTTTATTCATCCCATTTCTTTATTATTATTATTATTATTATTCTAGTAACATATATACAACCTAAAATTTCCCCTTTAAACCACATTTAAATATATAATTCAGTGCTGTTAATTACATTCACAATGTTGTGCATCCCATTTCTTAATAGCCACTTAAGGATTTCCACTCTGCTAGAATGAGTCCTTTGACTCCCCCCATATTTTTCTCCATTCTCTTGGGAATCAGTGTAGCTTTTTTGCTGACTGTTGTTTCAGTAGAACTATTCCCTTTGGAAATGGCTCTGAGCCAGAAGCAGTACCTTAGGCTGGCCAGAATCTAATCTTAGCCCATCATCAGGATCTACTCCAACACTTTTTCTTAATTTTACTTTAGTTTTTACAGATACTAATAACCAAGCTGTATTAGTCAGGATTCTCTAGGGAAACAGAAATGACAGGAGATATTATGAGATTTTTTTTTTTTTAATTGTCTCATGTGACTGGTAATGCACAAGTCCAAATTCTGTAGGGCAAGCTGCAATCGAGGAACTCTTATGAAGGTCCTTGATGAATTCTCCAGGAGATGCTGGCTGGCTGAAGCAGAGATGGAAATTCTTTCTTCTGACTGCTGAAATCATCACTTCTCCTTTTAAAGTCTTCAACTGACTGGAGGAGACATCTCTCATTGTTGAAGGAAATCTCTTCAGTTCATTGTAGATGTAATAAGCCATAGATGTAATTAACTTACTAATGATTTAAGTCCACTAAATGTCCTCACAGTAACAATCAGACCAATGCTTGCTTGACAAAACAATTATACCACCACCTGGCTGATACATGAGCCATCACACAAAGGATTGTATATTTCACCTTGCTTTGGAGTTGGAGCCATCACTTCTAAATTCCATTGGTAACATTTACCTCCAGTAACTGTTTGCAGCACAGTGGCAGTTCCACACCATGGGTGGCACTGTGGCCACCCAGGAATCAATAATTCCTAATCACTCATCCTTCTTGAATGACTTCTGACTCCAATAGCAAGTTTGGGGCTTTTCCAAAATCAATCTCTGTTTCTATAATCTACTAGAATGACTCACAAAACTCAGGAGAGTGCTATATTTATTATTACAGTTTTATTACACAGAAATGATACATACTAGAACGAGCCAAAGGAAGAAACTCACAAGGAGAGGTCTAGGAGGACTGGAAACTTGCAGCTTCCATGTCCCCATGTCCTCAGGACATGTTACCCTCCCAGTATCAATGTATGACAATATGCCCAGAGTACTGCAAACTTGGGAAGTTCACCTGAACTTCAATGTTTGAATTTCTTTACGTAGGCATGATTGATTGAAAAATTCTTGTGTTGCTGAACTCAATCTCTTCCCTAAAAGTCAGGTTGACAACATATGACCTGAGAGTTCACCATGAGCCACTCCCTAAAAATAAACTATCATGTGTGATCCACAGGGGCCACCATGAATAACAAAGATGCTTCTATCACTAGGAAAATCCAAGAGATTAGGAACTGGGGACAAAGGCCAGACATCTCTTTATATGAGGATGAACTTTTGATTACACACCAAACATTCTACTTAATTGATGGCCTTCCTCTTTAGAGCCCCCAACCAGTCTTCTCCTAAACCAGCCTTATTTCCTTCCTTATAAAATAGTTTTCTTTCCCCTGTAACTTCCCTCAGACTCAATCCCAAACATCCAGAATGCATTTTCAGAATCCCTAGATTTCCACAGTCTCTTAGGTCTGCCCAGGCAAGTGAGCTGGCCGTCCAACAATCAGATCCACAGAGACTCCAATTCCCCAGCACCTGGGAAATCTAGAGATAAAGGAAGCAGGCTGAGGCAAAGGTAATAGCAGCAGTTACAAATTATTTACAAGTTCTTTACATCCAATTGGCTATTTAATTTATACAACACATTCACAGTAGGTATGTGTCTCATCCCCTGCTTTAAAGGTAAAGAAATTGACGTTCAGGAAGTTGAATATATTGCTCAATTTCACCCATCAAGGAAGTACCAGAGATTTAACTCAAAGTCGGATCTGTCTCACTCCATAGCCCATTCTTTTCAAAATTAGGTTTTATTGGTTTCTCAGATGGGGAGAGATTGTATATGAGGGAAAACAGATATTAGGAGTGAAGTGTAGATGTAAACAGAGTTAGGAAGAGAAGAGAGACTCTTATTAATAGAACTTTAACAGTGGAGAAGTTATTTTCAGACCTTAGGTGAGGGAGAACAGCTTTGGTTGAGGAAAATATGTTACTAATGAGAAATAAGTTTTACATAGTATCGGATAAAATTGTCAGCACGGCTGGTCATGGAAATACTTCATAAATAACAAAGAAAGGAAAAGAGCTGTAGAATTTTAGCTTGGCTATGTAAAATTATAATCATCTGTTGCCCATTTATGCTTAATTACCATGTAGCACAACAGCAATTATGTATATCATTAAATAGATGCTAGATTAACTTATGTACATTTTATTTGATCAAAGCAGTAAAATGCAGTTTGCAGTATGTTCAACCTTTATAGTTTGTGGCTCATGTAACATAATAATCTACTCAAATTTTTAAAATATTGTCAATGTGTTGATTATGAAGCTTTATGATATTGTGTTGGCTAATAAGTTTTACAACCTTATATAAATAGCGTAAATGCAACTGTTAATCTGGCTCTATGTCATCTACTCTGCTAAAATATTTCACAGAAGGAAAATGTGTTCCTTAATGACAGAAATGAAATCTGGCAATTATCTTTGAAATTCAGTGTTTAACACCATTTTCTAATAACAACCAAAATTTAGAATTTATTTTATCTAGAAAAATACTTAACATATATATAACCAAGTTAATTTCGGTTAACTCTACCTGGATGGTGGAAATCATTTTTTTAAAGCTATTCATTTTGAAATAATTTCAAATTTACAGGGCAGTTGTAAAAATAATACAAAAATTATAAAGACAAGGCCAACATATCCCCACCCTCTACGATATCCAGATCCAGCAATTTTAATATTGTGCCACCTTAGCCATATCATTCTACCTATTATCTATCCATCTGTCTATCTATCTATCTATATTTTCTGAACAATCCAAAGAAGGTTGCACACATCTTACTCCTTCAACAGATAATATTTCCATGTCCACTTCCTACAAAGATATTCACTTATACAGTCGATTACCTTACACAAAGTTATCAAATTCAAAAAATTTAATGTTGACATATAAGCTTACATTTGGTATTCCAATTTTTTCTCATGTCTCAATAATGTCCTTTTATGGCTTTTCTCCTTCATTCTTAGATGACATCCATTATTATACATTGCATTTAATTTTCATTATCTCTTTAGTTTCTCTCTTTCTTTCCTTTTTAATTATTGAAACCAATATACAGCATAAATCTTCCCATCCCAACCCTTTCCAAGCCTACCATTCAGTTGGATTAATCACCATCCATTACTAGAACTTTCCCTTACCTCCAACAGAAAGCCTACACTCATTAACTCCCCATTTTCCCTGGCCCCCAACCCTGGTAACCTATACTTTACTTTTTGTCCCTATGAGTTGGCATATTCTCTAATATTTTCTTTGTGGTTACCATGGGACTTAAATTTAACATCTTAAATCTATAACAAACTCATTTTCTTTGATACCAACTTAACAACTTCAATGTCATACATAAACTATGTTCCTATATTCCTCTGCCTCTCCTCACCACTTTTATATAGTTCTTATCACAAATTACATGTTTATACATTATGAATCTGAAGTCATTGATTTTAGACTCATAGTATATGTCATCATTGCACTTTATATGTTTGCCTTTTAGATCCTCTAGGAAGTAAAAAGGGGAATTGCAAATCAAAAATACAAGAGTACTGGTATTTATATTTATCTGTGTCATTATCTTTACCAGAGATATTTATTTCTTCACATTGCTTCAGTCGTCTATTTTCCTTTCAATCTGCAGAGTTCCTTTTTGCACATATATTTTTCCTATACCCCTCTATCCCCCCACCATTTTTTGTACTTCTTGCCACTTATATCTTTGTACATTGTATGTCAAAAAACTAGATTTGTCATTACTTTGATGCATTTGTATTTTAGCACCTATAAGAAGTAAAAAGTGGAGTTCCATACCAAACAATACAATACATAATAGTGGCATTTATGATTACCTAAATAGTTAGCTTTACCACTGGTTTTCATTTTGAAACACTGTCTAGTGTCCTTTCCTTTCAGTATGAAGAACTCCCTTTAGCATTGCTTATACGGTAGGTTTAGGTGATAAACTCCCTCAGCTTTTGTTTATCTGGAAATGTCTTCATTCTGCCCTCATTTTAGAATACAGTTTTGCCAGATATAGGTTTCTTGTTTGGCATTCTTTTCCTTTCAGCACTTTAAGTATGTCTTCCCTCTGCCTTCTTTCCTCTATGGTTTCTGATGAGAAATTGGCACTAAATGTTATTGAAGCTTCCTTGTATGTGACATCTTGCTTCTCCTTTGAAGTTTTCTGAATTCCATCTTTACCTTTGGCATTCAACAGTTTGATTATAACATGGCATGCTGTGTGTCTATTTGGGTATACCCTGTTTGGAGTTCTTTGAGAATCTTGGATGTGTATATTCATGTGTTTTATTAAATTTGGGAAGTATTCAGCTATTTTTTCTTGAATTTACTCTTTGTCCCTTTCTCTCTTCTCTTTCTGAGGCTCCCATAATGTGTATATTGATATGCTTGATGGTATCCCACAGGTTCCTCAGCATTGTTCATTTTTCTTCATTCTTTCCTCTTTCTGCTCCTCAGCCTAAATGATTTCAGTTTTCTTATCTTCAAGTTTACTGATTCTTTTTTCTGCTAGCTCCAATCTGCTGTTGAACCCTGTTAAGAAATTTTTAATTTCTGCTACTGTGGTCTTCAGCTCTGTTTGGTTCCTTTCCATAATTTCCATCTCTTTATTGATATTCTCTTTGCATTTTTGTATCTCATTCTCCTGATTTCCTTTAGTTCTTTGTCTATGTTTACCTTTAGTTGTTTGAGCATATTTACAACCAGTTTTTTAAAGTCTTTATCTGTAATCCCAAGTCTGTTTCTTCTAATTGATGGTTTCTAATTCTTTTAATTTTCTCCTTTGCCTGGGCCATCACTTCCTGTTTCCTTATTTGTTTTGTAATTTTTTTGTGGAAACCTGCACATTTTGATGTTTTAAAGTGTTATAGCTGGAATTTAGTCTCTGAGGCATCTGTTCCTTATGCTTGTATCCAACTAGTGTTATGACAGAGCTTTTTTTGTGTGCCAAGAGCTAATTAAAAAAATAAAAAGAAGGGGGAAAGAAAACACCTCTCCCAGTCTTTCCAAGAGATTGACTTGTGAGATAAGCTCTCCTTCTGGGCTTATTTGAACAATGAGTTTGGAGAATAGCTCTAGGCCAAAGTATAGGGGGGCCCTGTTCCTTTCTGTGCATGCTTCTTGCCTTGGATATAGTGTGTGGGCCCAAAGAATCCCCCTGTTTACAAGGATACAAATGTCCCTCTTTCCTAGGAAACAGCTTCATCACAGACTTGAGTACTGCTTTGTATATCCTACAAATAACAATCACATTCCCCAGGCAACAAGACTTGACTGCTTTTCCACAGTGTTCTGTAGGAGAGTTCTGTGAGCAGCCCTAGGAAGGGAATCCCTCAGGCAGATTTGGTCAAACATCAATGTTCCCATATATGATGAAGGCTACTCTGCTCTTTCCACACTGAGATCATGGGCCGACTTTGTGCTAAGCTGGTGAGGGATAGGGGAGAAGTCAGTCAGGGCACCACAAGATTCCCCCGCATTTAAAATGGGCTTTTTCTTGATTTGGTGCTCTCCCTATTCTGCAACCCTTTACCTGATTTCTGGAGCTTTTAGAAAGATTTTCTGCTAGGTCCTGTGGATTGTTCTAAACTTCTATAGGGGAACAGAGCTTTGAAGTGTTTGATTCTGCCATCTTGATTGGGGCAGGGCTTGGAGATCATTTTTGTATAATATATTTCTGCATTTAATTTTTTTGTTTTTAATGGTTTTAATTACAAAATAAAATATTAAAGAAATGACTTATATCTGTACTATCATCATCAGCTGAATAAAGCATTACAAGTTAGTGGTTAAACTTGTAAGCCTGGGAGTAAGCTTTCTGAGTTTAATTTTGTTTCTCACACTTCTAAACTACATGCCTTCATATCTCTGTTCCTCAGTTTCCTCATCTATAAAATGTGCATCAGTAATGATACCTTAAAGTTTAAGTGAGATAGTCCATTTAATGTACTTCATTATGTTCTGCTACTATAAGTGTTTAATAAAGATTTTACTTAATCTACTGTTCAATTAACAGATATTCATATGAAAATCTTCAAATCACATTGCTGAAAAGATTAAAAGATATTCTATTGCATGAAAAGACTGGCCATTTTAAAGCTAGCACCAATTCCATTGTCTAATGCTCAAGCTCCAAATGGGGCCATGTGACAAATCCCCGACACCACATTAATAGGGAATATTGCAAAAAGCAAGTGGGAGGAGACATGAGTAAGGAATCTGCAGATCATACTTTAAAATAAGGGTAAAGGTGTACAAATAGTCTATCCCAGTAAAATAACACTGAGAGAAGTAATAGATGTCTTAACTATTTTGGCTTCATTTTATCATTTGTAAACTCAAACATTTAACTGAAAATTATTCATAAGGTTGATTCTTCCTCTAATGCCCTAAGAATCTAAGAAAAACCCAAAGGACTTTGATCTAGAATAGAAAGAGTGTTTTCTGGATTATTTCAGAAAACAGAATCAGGACTAATTGATGGAAGTAAGAGGGAGACAGATTTTAGAACAGTAAAAAGTAAAATTTTGGGACAATTAAAAGGGAAAGGAGAAAAAACAGAAAATAAAACTGGTGCATAAAGTAAGATACTTCTAAAAAGAGTTTTATTTAAAACATTTATCTGCAGGTATTTTTTACTAAATGTTTTATAAGAAAGTCTACTTAAAATGGATTTATAGATTAGACTTGAAAAATGGTCAGGTGAATGTAGTGATTAAATAATAATTCTTTAAAATTTATCTGATAAACCATAGATAAAGATATGAAAATATTTCTATCATCTGGTTGTCTGGCTGCGCTTGACTTTCTTATCTTGTTTTTACATGCACTATAAAAAGATTTAGGTATATATTCCTGAATCTTTATTTTCAACTCTAAGAATGGTGAAATTGTTTAACTTTTGTGTAATAAATATATTTTTAAAAATTCTCACTTTGAACTAATATTGCCAAAAAAATAAAACACCAATTGGAAATATGACAATATTCTTTCCTCCAGAATATGTGTATATATGTTTATACTATAAGAAAAAGACGTGTTCCAACCTATTTTTTAAATTAACTTAGAGCATGTAAATGTCTACCTATTTAAAAGAGCAAACAATAGGCTCAGATAAATGTTAGCATGGAGGTCAACTGTCTCTGATAGTCCATTCAATTTGAATAGTGTTGGCAATGCAAAGTAAAAACAGTACTGCCAAAGTCAATATCCTAGATCTCTATGTCTATGCAAGAGCTTTTCTGTGCTAATAGTGTTTATGCCATCTGTCTGTTTCCAATTAAAGTCCATTTTTGATTCAATGACCAGATGTTCCATATTGTGAGACCATTTTGTGACCCTCTTCTTCTGCCTGGAAATTAGTGTTTTTACTCCAGAGTTGATATTGTTTTCTTTTTTTTTTTTTTAAGCCTTTTTGTTTTGTATTTCTGATAAAGAAGCTAATATCTCTAGCATTTTTGGCAGTTCATGTAGTAAATTTTCCATTTCCTACTTTAGATTCTTTTTGCCCACAAAGTCAGTTTTCTGAATGTGTTTATATGTCTAATTCTAGTTAATGATTATACACTCATTCTTCCTGTTTATATGATTCTTTTATACTACAAGTTTGTGAAAAAAATTTTGAGAATAAACAACCCACATAAGTAATACATTTTAAATTAAAAATCAACTAAAATATGTTCCTTAAGGTGGGGGAAATTACTATGCCAACTAATTTTTTCCCTTGTTTTGTTACTTTTAAGTATTTACTGAATTACAGCCATAAACCTTGCATATTTCCAATCTGAACAGTACAAAATCAACTTTGTTCATTTGTAAGTGAGAAAATAAAAACTAAATTTTAAAGAGGTTAGATTAGATTCCAATATTTTCTTCTATTCAGGTTTTGTCTTTTATCGTAATCCTGGAGGAAAGTTTTCAAAACTCTTTTTGATAGTTTGAGGGCATTGCCATTCTCAAGACCTCAGCATGCTGTCATTTCAGGAAGATAAATAACAGCTGCAATTTTTAATCTTGTATTTTGTCATCATCATTCGTGAGCAGCTTGGAAACTTCTTTGGAAATGTTCCTGTGCTTGCTGCATTTTCATGGGCATTTTGAATAGCCTTTCTGGTATAAATGCCAGGTTCAAGTTTTCTCTCATATCTGTAGAGGTCAGGCTTTATCTAGAAAGGGTATTGTTTTAATAAAGAAGAAAAATAATTATATTTTAGGATGCATGACATGGAAGAGATAATATGAACCTTTAGAAAGCAACCAGAATATATGCCTGCCTAATAGAGAATTGGCTGCCTGAGTTCAGTTACTCTGTGGTGGTGCTTTTGACTGACAAGAATTTTTATTTCCTTATTGAGAAGTATTGAAAGGCCTCATGTCATATCCAGGAGGAGATTTTTTTTTTTTTTTACCTTCTCTGGAAACTGAGTCTACCTTTAAATTCACAGTTTTGTGTTTGGCAAGTATATTTAGATATGTGTGATATGAAGAAAAAATGTGCGTTCTGTTATCAGTGCTCAGTTTATTCTTTATTCTGGGCTTTAGTTCTCTCTCAGTGGACACTCAACTATTCTAACATCTATACCCAGTATTATCAGATTCTCCCCTGGAGTTTCTACATATCAAAATTTTATCTCCTTTAAAGGGCAAAATTAAATGTTAGGTCCTCCAAGAAACATTCTAAGTTGCCCTTCCCCCTTTTAAGAATCACTGCCTCCTTTGTACATTTTATACTTTTTATGAGGCAGTTTACACTTTGAATAATGGAATATTTTGGAATATATCTTACCTCTGTAATATGTTTTAAATCTCTTGTGGGGAGGTAACAAGTCTTATCTCTGTGCTCCACCACAGTATCTAATACAATGAGCAAGAAACATTTCTGAATTAAAATTGACTGATGAATTCTTCAACCTGCACTAAGTCAAGTCTTGAAACTCTGAACCCTCTCTACAATAAAACTCAATTACTTCTGTTTCAATCTTTTGGATCTTGTTGTGTTCCAGAAATTTTTTTAAAAAGATAATTTATGGTAAATTATTAATAGCTGTAAATTATTCCTTTCTTAAATAGACATTTTAATTATAACCCAATCTTAATTTTATTCAGCCTGAAACATTGATTTTAAAGGACTTCCAAGTCAAATGACAGGGTGATTAGGAGACAACTTTGGGGTTAAAGATGGTACTCTCTCACATCATATTGCCTACTGCCCTGCAGGTAAAGCTATTTCTCTCCATTTTGAATCAAACTATACTTTAAACTGTTGAGCTACTTATACAAAGACCACTAAAATCTGCATGGAGTGATTGCATTAAACTTCATTGCAAATACTCATCAGTGGTTCTCAAACTTTAGGTACACACAATAAATTACTTTGGGTTTTCTTTTTAATGTAAATTTCTATGACCCATCTTCAAAGATAATTTTATAGGTAGGAGTTAAAGGAACTTCCATTTTCTTAAGCATCCTGTTGGTTCCAATAATGGTAATCTGAGGACCACACAAAGAAAAATGCTCCTCTATATGATATTAAATAACTGTCCAAAAGTTAAAATATTGCCCAGAACAGTGCTTAAGACATTTTTATATACGTCAGGCTTTATTTTTTATTTTATCCTATTCCCAGAATATACGAATACAAGATGCTTTAAAGTTTTGATGCAGAAAGTATAGAAAAGAACAGCTGAAATTTTATGAATGACAATACTGAAAGAAGAAAAAAATACACATTTACCTTATTTTTTCTATGAATTCCATTATTAAGAATAAAACCTAACAAATATATTAAGAATCTTAGCAATACAGTAAGACCTCCTTTTATGTGACCTATACGGTCCAAGACCCTTCATATAAGTTAGAAATTGTGCACAGTGATGAACCATATTATTTAAACAGTATTCCACATATGAGCATACCTATCACACATTTTTACAAATAAGATAAATAAACACTCAAGTAAAAATAAGTAAACAAAATTCATCATGGGAATAATTTGATTTTTTTTTCAAATTCTCTCTGCCTTTATTTTTTTTGATTGCCAATCGCATATCCCTGAATTTGCATGTGTTGAGTTTTTATAGAATAAGGTACTATTGAATACACTGCATTGAAGGCATAAGCCTAAATTTTAAATCTATTAATTTATACACTCAATAAGTGTAAATTATATGTATTTCAAAATGTAAAATGAGATAACATTGAATTTCATCTCTCAGAACTTTTTATTAATATTGTAGTTCATTTTATATGATATTAAATTATAGATATTAAAATGAAAAAACTCAGTGTGAATACTTCTAAACAATATTATATTGAATCTTATGTCTACTACTCTACAATTATTATTATTATTATTATTATTTTGCAGGAGCAAGCTAGCACAATACCCTGTGATTCAGAACATTTTAAGTGAATTAATGAGCCAATGAATTTTTTCATGTCTTTTCAATTGTATCAACTACTATCAAATCCTCTAATCTTAAGTGGGGAGGCTTAAACTCCCCACACTTACCCACATCCCATTTCAATTTCATGGATCATAGATAAAATAAAGAGAGACGAGAATATCTTGTAAGTCTAATAGAAAAGCAAAATAAGTAAAAATTCTCTTCGGTTTCAGAGTTATTTCATTTATTCATTGATTCATACAGAATGCACTTATTAGTTACCTACTATGTGCAAGGCACTTCTTTGCAGCTGGAGATAAAGTGGTGAACCAGATAAATAAGTGTCCAGTTCTTTGTGGAAATTAAATTTTAGTTGAAAGAAGACAGAAAATAAATAAAATAAGAAAAGAATAAGCAATGAAAGCTATACAGGTAATTAAGGAGAGTTATGTGGCCCAGATCTAGAGATGATCCATAGAATTCTCTTGATTTGGTTGGTCGGGGATGACTCTAAGCTGAGATAGCAATGCCAAGAAGGAGACAGTCATGGAAAGACCAGAAACCAGAATTCCAGGTAGCTAGAGAAAAAGACCTAAAATAGAAATAAGATTGGTCTGTTAGTTCAAAAAATAAAAGGAGGGTGAGTGTAGTTTAAGAATAGTTTGTGTGGGGAAATATGTGTGGAGAGAGATCAGGAGGTAGGCAGGGACAAGGTCATATTGGACTTGTTTTGTAAACCAAGATAAGTTTGGATTTTGCTCTATGAGGAATGCAAAGTCATCAAAGGGTTTAAAGCAAGAGGGTGAAAAGCCCTAGTTTATAATTTAAATAGATTATGATGGCTGTTTTGTGGAGAATTACTTTGTAGAGAGACAAGCTGGGAGATAAGTTAGAAGATTATTGCAGAAAGACAATGGTGGTTTGGATCAATGTGGCAATTTCAGACATAAGAAGAGGTGAACAAATTTGGAATATAAACAGATTTACTACATCCTTTTACTCCTTGAACAAGACACAAAATTTTGATAGAGAGGACAAGACCTTATGTGTGTGGCAAAGGAGAGACAAGTATCAAACATGATTTTAGACCAAAAATATCCAAAAAATCTTTTGCAACAATGAAAATGTTCTACATCTGCACAAATATGGTAGCCACTACTCATATATGGCTATTAAATACTTGAAGTGTGGTAAATGTAACTGGGACACTGAGTTTTTAAAATATATTTAATTTTAATTAATTTAAATTTAAATAGACACATTCAACTAGTATCTAGAAACTTGGATTGTGCAACTGAAAGGATGGTAGTTCCATTTATTGAAATGGGGAAGAGTAGGGGGAAAAGAGACTTGGAGGAAAATAAAGAATTCTATTTGGATAATGTTAAGGTTGAGATGCGTGATAGCATCATGTCAAGATATCAAGTAGTATGTAGAAGATGTGAATCTGGAGTCTAACTACAGATTTGGTGACCTAGAAAGGTATAGCTATAGATTTGAAAGTCATCAGCATGCATATTAATACTCCATGAAACTCAAGGATGTCACCTAGAGAGAGTATATGGAGATCAGAGGGCCCAAAGACAGAGCCCTGTAGCACTTTAACACGTTAATCAAATAAAATAGAATCCAGCTGAAAATATTGAGAAATAAAAGTTAATCTCAAGAGACATACCTTAAAATGAAAGTCAAACAAGGTCAGGTACCCGGCTCTTAGAGGAGAAGGGACCTCTTATCCACATCAGTTCTGAAAAGGACCCTTACCCTTGGAATAGCAAGCAGAACCAGGGTAGGGTTCAGGGAAAAAAATCTTAACTTGAAAGTCTTTAAGACAGATCGGGTGAGCGGTGTCCTTTAGTAGCGATTTTGGCTTGCAGCTGAGGCTGAAAATAAAGTGTGTTATGCTCATTTTGCACAGATCATTCTGGAACCATGTCACAGGCAAGAAGTAGCTGGAAGATGATTTCAAACTTGCACCATTTCCCTTTCAGAAATAGCTAACTGCAAATTACTCCTAATAATAAAAGGTTCATTTTTTCTAACAAAAACTTTGTATTACTTCTTTCAAGAACAAATCCTTTACAGTTAAACATCAAAGATTTCTCGGTTTGGGTCATGCTTTAAGGTTTCAGGAAGGCCAACTGTACACCAAAAATTATATCAGATATAGAGAAGCTATGAAACTTTTTGGGTAAAAAAAGCAAAAAGAAGAAGTAGAAAAAAAAGACAACAAAAAGGAATAGAAAATAGTTTTATCTTTCTCAGATAAGATTTTTCTTAGAATTTTGTTTGAATTCTCTTTCAAGTAATACAATCCAAAATTAATTGAGAATTGTTTTGAGATTCGGCATTACGTGATTTTGTTCGGGATTGATAGAGGAGCGGAATTTTCCACTCTAAGAACTTGTTTATCTGCTTCTATCTGTCTCCAGAAAAAAAAAAAATGTATAAACTGGTTGCAAGAAAGACAGGCTGAAACTGCTATCACAGATTAATGAACTATATAAATATTGCTCTATTATGATAAGCTATAATTTGCACATACCCAGGAATTTTTTCTAGGGTCATAAAAAGGATTACATAGTATAATCAGACACCATTTTTTCATTTTGATGTCTGTATAAAGTCAATAGCTAATTCAAATCATGTTTAGAGGAAAAACACATATTATTATCCTTTATTATCAAACCATTGATTTCACTTTCTGTGGGCAGTGGCCAATTAGCCATGTTGCTTCCATATTATACTCAAGAAATATATATATGTAAAATAATGATAATAATTTAGATTAAAAGATAGATAATCATGATAATAGCTTTTGAAAAATAAGTAATGGATCAATGAAAGGTAAGTAGCTAGGTAGATGATAGATGAGATGGATGGGTGGATGGATGAATAGATAGGTGGATAGCTAGATAGATAGATAGATAATTTAAATTCCTACTTATCTAAATTTACCGGGTATTAAAAGTAAAAATGAGGGAGGGCTCTTATGGTCTACACAACAGTGAACGTCTGGTGCAAATTTGTAGTTATTTCTCTCTCTACCTGTGAACTGAATGACATGAAAAATTCCTGATTATTCCAGAGAAACAGAAGCAATTGATCAAACAAGGCATAGACAGATTCAGAAGCTGCCAATTCCAGACATAGCTGCAGCAGGATTTTGCATAGATAAAGAAATGCAGATGAGAGCCCTATCAAGAGATAGAGAAAAGTGATAGTCCCAAGGATAAAGATAGAAATGCCATGCAGTAATTGTGTAGATATTTTTGGCTATTTTAGAAGAAGCAAAACTCCATAAACCTGCTGTTGATTTAGACTCTGGCATTTAACGTCTGAACTGTTAAGTAATTGCACAACCACTCTCAGCTCCTTAAATCATCTCATTATCTAAAGGTGTATGTCATATTTCCTATAGACTAGTATGGTTATTGCCACAAATACAGGAAGGAATACCAACTTTCCAAAGGAATAGTGGACTTCTGCACTCAAAGGAAACAAACCTTAACCAATAATACACTTATGATTACCAAGCAGGCTCTGTTCCTGGGTTCCTTAGATCTGCTGCCTAACTCTAAACCTTTGTCCCTAACTGTGCCTTTTACTGACTATCACCCACCTGGGTCCCTCCTCACCAGCTGTTAGCTTCATGTTTCCAGTTTCAATGTGACTGCTGAAGCAAGTAGAGATGTGAAAAGGAAGCCCTAAATTGCAAGGCATTGAGAAACTGAAAAGTTAAAGAGAATCAACCTTACTTTAAACCCAATAACTTATAACAACAGAACATCCACAATGTAGTTGGACTTCAACCATATGAAAAGATTCAGGTCTCTGAGCTGGCATAAAACAAGATCATTCAAAAAAGAGGGTAGAAATCTGAGAGTTTTACCAGTGTCCAAAAGCCAATGCCATGAAACAAAAACAACCTAATTCTTCCATGTTTGGGGAAAGGTATATTCCTTCCTTTTTTATTGCCCTGTGTAAAACAAAATAACAATATTCAAATATAATCTTTGAAAAAAAATAACTTTTTGGAGACTGCTGTTGCATAAAGGAACTTTTTAATATTACATTATTTAGAGAAAATATTCTTGCAGATCGAATAAGTTAAAGCTCCTGAGATGAGGAGATTACCCTGAATTATCTGAGCCAGCCCTAAATGCCATCACATGCATCCTGATAAGAGAGAGCAAAGGGAGACACACAGAGAGAGGAGGAGGCAGTGTGGACAAGCAGCCAAGATTGGAGGGATGTAGCCACAAGCCAAGGATTACCTGGAGTCATCAGTAGCTGGAAGAGGCAAAGATGGGAATCTCCCCTAGAGACTTCAAGGAAATACGGCCCTGTCAACTCCTTGCTTTTGGACTTCTGGCCTCCAGAACTGTGAGAAAGTAAACTTCTGTTGTTTTAAGCCACCCTGTTTATGGTAGTTTGTTCCTGCAGCCCTAACTAATACAGATACACACACAAACACACACACATAGGTCTAGTAGGCATAATTCTCACATAAAAAAGGACTTTTAACAAAGAAATTTTAACAACATAGTTATCAAGCCAAAAAAAATTTTAAGGAACTGTTTAAGTCTCCTTTCTTACTAAAATATATATCCTATTTCTTGAAATGGATACTTAATATGTCTTTTAAAAGTAACACCTTCAACCTATTAAATACATTTGTTCACTACAGAAAGGTTACAAAAGCAGGGTTCATTCAGATTTTCCTGAGGTCTTCCCATGAATATTATATTATTCAAATTTTTCTATGCCTTTATTTGTTGTTTTCTACTTGATCTGTCAAAGATTGTGAAAACAGATTTGAAGTTTGCCTCAACAATTTTGTTCAATATCTCCTAAAAGTTTTAAGAATTTTGGGTTGTGTGATATACTAGCAAGGCAAGGCTATGGAATCACACACACTTATAACGTAATATTGCTCCACCCTTTGTGAGCTGTGCAACTTGGACCCTCAGTTCCTTAATCAGTGAAAGAGCACTGTTAATAAAGGTTTTGTGAAAATTAAATGAAATAATACATTTACCATAATGCCTGACATATATTAAACCTTCAAATTATAGCTATTACAATTACATATGTTAATATTACACCCTTTGCAACATAAAGGCTTATGAATTTTATAACTTCCATTTATATTTAATTTTAAGAATATAAAATTAACCTTTTTGCAACTATGACTTTTTGTCTTAATTTTTATTTTGCTTGAAATTAATATCCCCACTCTGGTTTCCTTTTGCTTTGTTTCTGCCTAATTTTTTTGCTAATCTTTCTGTTTTGATTATATTCTAAGTCCATAAGAAAGAAAAAAATTGAAAGTTATTAGACAAGGGAGTGACATAATTAGATTTATGTTTTTTGAAAATCACTGGCTGCTGATTAGCAAATGGATTCTCAGTGGAGAATGACAGGAAGCAGCAAAATATTTTGAGGCAAAAAAAGATAGTGATTTGAACTAGGATGGGAGTAGTTAGATGAGGAGAGGAGCCAGTAAAGGAAAAGAAGATTCTAGAATGACAGACATTTTCTTGAATTGAGCAGTTGGGAAGCAGATGTTAACATTTATTAAAATAAGAAAGATTTAGGACAGAATAGATTTGGAAGAATGTAGATTCTCTTCTTTTTTTTGCTATGTTATGCTTGACTTCCTAGTCAAATAAAGATCATCAGGCAGGTGGTTGTAGAAAGAGAGAGGTGGAGGCCCTGGATTGAGCATTTCAGTATTTGGTGGTTGAACAAAGGAGAAGACATCAAGGGAGACTGAGAAGAAGCAGCCAGAATAGTAGTAGAATTTCCATCAGTGTGGTGTCACAGAAGCCAAGAGAAAGAAGCCAACTGTGTCAAATGGTGCTGATAAGTAGTGTTAGATGAGGTCAATAAAGTGGTCATTAAGTTTGGCCTCAAGAGAAGTTTGGGAGAGAAGCAGCAAGATGGCGTTGATGTAACTGGGCACTCACCATCTGTCTCACAAAAAATGGCTGAATGGGGGTGAGATCCTGCCCAAATGAGTTGCTTGGGGAACCCACAGAGCAGGAGCTTCAGGACATCAATCTGGAGGGAGCTGGAAGAAAAGATAAATTGCTCAAGGGAAAACTGTGAGTTTCTGTTGCCTGTGGCTGAAAACTGCGGACTGCTAAGCCCCACCCTCAAGACAAAAAGCCACTGTGAGCCCCAGTTCCCCTTGCTGGCCACCCAGAGGGAGGGACAGTTCTCCGAGGTTGGGAGGGTTCTTGTGAAGGTAGCAGTTTCCATTCCATGGGTTTGGTTGCCTGGACCCCCTTTGAGCTTTGGGGAGCATACCAATCTGCTCAAGGTGGCACCAGGAAGAGGGAAGAGGCGAATCTGCTGAGGCAAACTGATTTACATAACCAGCCTGGGATAGAGAAATTTGCCCTTGAAGACGGTGGAGTCAGGCAATTGATTAGTCCCATGCTGAAAACTATCAAAATTTCAACACTTCTAAGGGAGGTAGGCAGTAGGAAGTGCTTAATCAGCTTCCAAGACCCAATTTAGGGTCCCCTGGGAGGAGAGGGTGGTCTGGAAGAAGATTGGGAGTCATTTTTCTGCGGTGAGTTCACTTGCCAGGGTCCCATTTGAATTTCACTCAACCTGATCAGGAGAGATGATGGGGGATTCACTCACACAGATTATAACATCCTGCTGTCCTGGGAGAGAAAGCAATAAGAATAGAAAGGAGGCAGGGACAGACTCCTAAGCAACAAGAATCAACACAACTTCAAAGAGTCAAGCCTGCCCAAGGAAAAGTGACTAGATAGCTGTCTGAAGAGCTAACTGACCCAATAAGAAAATTTAGCTCAGTGGAGGAGTTTCTGTCTTGAATATATGAGGTCCCTAGTTCAATTCCTGGCTCCTCTTAGAGTAGCGATCCACCAGGATATCAAACATCTAGCTGATGCTTTAGGACAGGGAAAACATAGACATAATTTTTGTATTAGCTTCTCTTGGGTCTCTTATTCTTCCTTAAAAAAAAAAAAAGTTTACTTCTTTTTTAAAATTTAACTTAGTTTACTCACTAAAACCTGCAGAGGTCAGGCTTCAAAACCTGCAGAGGTCAGGCTGCAGGGTAATTGATTGATGAACACCACAGCCTGAGAAACTCCTCAGGGGCCTAAGAAGGAAAGCTGTTTTTCCTTAGTTTTTGTTTGTCTGCTTGCTGGTGTTTGTTTGTTTTTTTGTTTTCTTGTTTCTTTCCTCTTTGTCCCAACACCCACCTTTTTTAAAAATTAGGGGCTGCTGGCTTATTTCTTATTTGCTGTGTTTCCTCTTCCTTGATTTCCCCTTTACTATGTATACTGTTTTCTCTAACAATGCTATCTCTTTTCCTTGCTTCATCTTTCCATCTTCCACTTTCTGCTGTTGTTCTTATATTCCACCTCTCTGTTTAGTCCTCAATTTTTCTGGCTTTTATTTCTATCTCATCTATTCAGTTTTCATTCTTTAGTTAACTTGTTTTCTTTTTGTCTTTTCTTTTCTCCTTCCTCTCTCCTCAGGATTCTGGCCTTTTAACTCATTCTACATATTTTCCCCTACTTGGTTTCCCATTTCATTATTGGTATTCTACGTTTTTATTCCCATTACTCCACACTGCCTATATGAGTTAAATATTCATTTTTCTAGGTCTTATATGGTTCCTCTTTTAACTTTTACTATTATTATTACCATTATCCATTTTCTTTTCTTACTTCTTTCACTTTCTTAAGCCCTAATCTTTTTCCTTCAATGGAACATAGACAGCAACAAGGAAATAGAATTAAAGGAACAAAGTCTCAAAGAAAAACACAAACCAAAAAAACAGCAACTAATTAAAACCCTAGAGTAGAAAGAGAAGCTAATCAACTGAATAAACCCATCAAGATAAAAAGATGACCAGACAGCAATAAAAAAATTACAAACCATACCAAGAAACAGGAAGACATGGCTGAGTCCAATGAACAAACTAAAAACCAGGAAGATATGCAGAACATAGAACAATTAATCAAAGCTGTCCAAACAAATATCCTGGACCAACTTACTGAAGTGAAGGAAGACATTAAGGATATTTAAAAAATACTAGGAGAACATACTGAAAAAATTTGTAAACATACATAAAAAGGTAATGTATGTTATCTTGTGATGAATGGCACAATCAAAGAAATAAAAAAGACACTGGAAGCACATAACAGCAGATTTGAACAGGCACAGAAAGAATTAGTGATGTGGAAGACAGTACATCTGAAATCAAACGGATAGTAGAACAGATAGATAAAAAGATAGAAAAAGCCCAGCAGGAAATTAGGGATTTGAACGGCAACACAATAGGCACAAACATACACACTATAGCCATCCCAGAAGGAGAAGAGAAGGGAAAGGGGACAGAAGGAGTGTTGGAGGAAATAATGGCTGAAAACTTCCCAACCCTATTGAGGGAGATGAATGTACATGTCCAGGAAGTACAGTGCACCCAAAACAGTGTAAATCCCAACAGGCCCACTCCAAGACATACACTTGTCAAAATGTCCAATGATCAAGACAAAGAGAAAATAATGAAGGCAGCAAGAGAAAAGAGAACCATCATATACAAAGGAAGCTTAATAAGATTAAGTTCTGATTTATCATCTGAAACCATGGAGCAAAAAGGCAGTGATATGACATAGTTAAGGTACTAAAATGAAAAAACTTCCAGCCAAGAATTCTCCATCCAACAAAGCTGGCATTCAAAAATGATGAAGAGTTCAAAATACTCACAGATAAACAGAAATTAAGATAGTTTGACAATAAGAAACCTGGCCTTCAAAAAATACTAAAGGGAGTTCTGCAGGCTGAAAGGAAAAAAACAGGAAAAAGTGAGTTGGAGGAGAGTGTAAGAACACCTAAAAAGACAAAAAGAGAAATAAAAACAACATATGACATACGTAAACCCAAAGGAAATATGTCTAATGTAATTAATTCCTTGAGAGTAATAACACTGAATGTTAATGGATTAAACTCACCAGTCAAGAGACACAGATTGGCAGAATGGATAAGGAAATATAGTCCATCTATATGCTGTCTACAAGAAACCAACCTTAGACCCAGGGATTCAAGGAGGATGAAAGTGAATGGCTAGAAAACAATCTTACAAGCAAACAATAACCAAAAAAGGGACTGAGTAACTATAATAATATCAGACAAAATAGACTTCAAAAGAAAAACTATTGTAAGAGACAAAGATGGACACTATATATTAGTAAAAGGTGTAATCTTTCAAGAAGAAAAAACAATCATAAACAATTATGCACTTAACCAGGGCACCTCAAAATACATGAGGCAAACACTGCAAAACCTAAGTGTAGAAATAGATGCCTCTACATTTACAGTGGAGGACTTTAATACATCATTATCACCATTAGACAGAA
>JAQZBX010017439.1:0-36308 GCA_029593785.1 Cabassous unicinctus | reverse complement strand
CCTAAACTTCTTAGAAAATAAGTGAAACCCAAAGCACCATATTTTTGGTACTGCTGATTATCTTTTTAAGCAGCTGTAATAAGATATGCGTAGCAGATACCTGTTTCTCGAAGAACTGTAGTTAATAGCTATTGGATACTAGAACAGTAGTACAATGAATACTAGAAATGCTGCCTACTTAAAATAAATATGCTTGTTCTAAATATATTAATTAGCTGACTGAGAAACACCCTGGAAGGGAAATTCAACAGCACTGGCCTCCCAGATGTGGACCCAAACCCTGAGTCTGTCGCTACGCGGTGTGTGACAGGTGAAGTGCTTACACTCTGAACTCGGGTTTCCCAGAGGCGACACCGACCCATGGACTGAAGACTCTAGAGCAGGTGCTCCGTGAGGGCCACTGCGCTCATGATAGCCACCAGCGCCTCCTGAGCACTGTGACCCTAAAGCTGAGGATCAATGCCACAAACATGCAAATGAAGGGCTGGAACTCAGTTCTGTGAACTTCCACTGTGAAAGCTGAGCACACTAGGAAGGAGCGGAAGGGCAGGACGTGGCAGGTGTGGACTAAAGGGAGCAGGTGGAAGCCTCTCAGGGTGGCTGACACTGAGGACACCACAGAACTTTCTCCCTCAGCAAAGCAGCTGCTGTTGCTCTGAATAATGTACCGTGGGCGCGTTCTCCAATGGGGCATTCTTAATTTATAGTAATATAATGGAATATCTGACTTCCATTATAGTCAACTTAGCTGGACCTCCATCTACTCTGTAAAAAAATAAAGACCCACTTGCAAAAATGTTCACCAAGCCACTAACATGGCAAACGGTGTTGTGCCGACTCTTCGAGACTGATATTTAATTGTAACTTTCCCTTCCCAACTTATAAGGCCAAATAAAGATTCTCATGTCCACAAAGGCAATGATTTTATCCCAGTCCCTTTCCCCTGACTCGGGCTTCACGATAGTGTGGGGTCCAGATGCCGCCCGGCTTGGTAGCATCGCAGGTCCTGCTTTAAGTGGCACCAGCTATGACAAATAATGTAACCATTACAAATTAGAAATGGAAGACAGAGAGATGTGGGGGAAAGGTTGCTGGAAAAATGGAATTTGATAGAATAGAAGAAGAAATTTTAAACAAATTAAGCATTTCAAAAAACGTACCTTTCAGATTTCCACAAAATAGAGTGACGTAAAAAATGCAGTATATCATGGCCTAATTTTCTTATCACGTAAATGTATTTTACTAAAAACTAAAATATCAAATATGATAATCCATGTTAGAGCTCAAAAGGGAAATATTATGGAATAATTTCCATGGAATAAGAACTCATTACAATTAGATACTCTTGATGATGGAAAATTAATCAAAGATTAGAACTGTCAAATCTTCATTATGAGAAAATATAGCAAACAGAAATTCTCCAAAGTCAAACATGATAGGATTCAAAATATACACTATGGAAGCATCACTTGATAGATCATAAGACAAATAAGAGGACCCTAACAACTTTTATTAAGCAACATTGTGATGTAAGAAATATAAAATAAAACGTATGAGAGTTCTAAAAGAAGCAACAAAACAGCTGATAGCAGCAGATATCACTGTAAATGGGGAAGATAAAAATTATTACTTACATAAAATGAAAATACTATTCAATAGATATGGAGGAGGCAATTTTATGCAAAATTCAATAAGGAAATGCCAAACATGTATAAATTGGAATGAACAAATGGAAAATGAAATTTTAAAGAAATAATTGACAAAAACATGAAATTATATATGTAGGTATGCATGCATGTGTTTGTTTACACATAAAGAATGATTTTGAATCTTTATTTTGCTTTGAGAAAAATAAATCTAATAGTAAAAATACCTAACAACTTATATATTTGTATCTTTGCATATCTAAGCATTAAATAATCTGTCAGATGCAATAAAAGATTGAATAAAATTTTTATAATATAGAAATAAAGTAAAAATGTTGAAAACATGTAGGAATAAATTTGTCCTGCTCCTGAGATAGAAATGATATTGAGGATTATTATTTTTAAAATCCTGGGAAATATTCATCAAGAAAAATCACTTTAAAAAACTGCATATGCAAGTATTAAATTTTTCAAATATTGAAAATATGAGAGTATTAGGCATGAGAGAAATATGATCACATATGAAACTCTTACTGGAAATATTACTTTTGGACAGCATAAACTCATGATATACATGCACTACTTTCATATCAAATGAATAATAAACACTTAGCCATATGGGTCTGGCCTGTCATTTGACAAGATGTAAAATGAAGGATAAAACAAAAGACCACCGGCTCCCTAAAAGTGAATTTTTCTTGGTACCAAGTCTAATATACAAAGGCAATCTGCACGGGATTTATTTCTGAGATAAGAAATAAATATATAATTTATGAATTAGAATGCTGGCTCAGCCTGTGGAATAAGGTAATAAAACTCTTACCATATTGAGAAGATATGCTATTATATCTCATTTTGGGGAAAAGTATGTCACATATAATAAGCAATATCTGGTATACTGAAGAAAATATCTAATACCATCTATTACTACATCACACTCCACTCTATTGATTCTTTGTACTTCAATGCAGAAAGCTTGAATGTATCAAGTATGGCATTCATTTTTCCACCCAAAGCTCAAGCAGAGAATAAAAGCTTCCTAAAATGTTATCTATTAAAGGACATTGATTTACAGTCACATTTTCAAGGATAGAAGCAACTCTTCTAAGTTTCCAACTTTAGCACAGCTCTAAGCACCATACCCTTATTTTTCTCTTCATTCCTCAGTGGTGTATCAGTTCTCTTCACTTTATTTTCAGCCAAAACACTTGTATGAGAATGAATGTAAAGAACGCATTTAAAACAGTTTTTCTAAATTAAAAGATACAATATTATCTTACGGAGTGACATTATCCTGCAACTTGAAGATCTCTCATGGTATGCACATCTCTTAAGGTTTTGATAAAAAGATATGGTCATCTCAAATTGATGCCATATTTTGTTTTCTATGTTCTTTTTGTGTCCTTAATTCTGTGATTGTGTAGCTATTTTAATCACTTTTTAAAATTGGTGCAGACATTATAGAAAGGTGAATAAAAAGTAAACAATTTGAATTGAATTCCCTATTTCAAAACACTCAATATTATCCCAAGGTGGCAGTATCCTGTAATTTGAAGGTCTCTCAAATGTGTGGTTACTTATTATTGTACAATCCCATACACTTTTCCATACAATATTATTATTTTCCATAACCAAAAATTATCCTAAACATTTTCCAAAATGTTTTAACAATGTGAAAAGAGATTTTAATAAGAATACATGAGTTACACTCTTGAAATATTGAGTATGAATAACTATGACAGAGGGATATACAAATCACTAACACTTACGTAAACAATTCAAATTATATAAACAACAAAAACTGTAGATATTACAGAAGAGAATGAAACTGAAGAACATATCATGTACAAATTAAGCTTTTTAGAATTGTGTATTTAAGAATTCATAATCCAAAAATCCCTGTGACTGATCTCAAAATATCTATTGAATATTCCACCTAGAACATGGTTAATTTCCACATACCACACAATATAGATGATGGGGTTCATGAACGGGGACATTCTGGATTAGAACATGGCTGTAGGAAGATATTTGAGAGATGCATTATCTGCAGTTGGACCTAAGAGAACACTTGAAACAGATATTAGAAACAAAATGAGAATTGCCACCTGTGGGGAACAGTTGGATAAAGTTTTGTTATCAGCTTCTAGAGAAAATATCATAAGTAACACTGAAAATATATTTAGATATACTATAAACCTAAAGCAAAAACATACTAAAAATTCAAGCATTTATTGCTACAACTAGAGACTCAGAAAACCGAACATCTGAAGATGTGATCCTCAAAATGTGAGGGATATCCCAGAAGAGTTCATAGATCACGTTTGACTGTGAAAAGAGAGGCCTGAACATGGTATCAGTCTGGATAGCAGAATTGATGAGCACAGTGGTCCATGAATGACCAGCTGCCTCTGTGTACAGACAAGGGGTGATGGTGAGACCATTTTGCCAAAGTTTGCAGATGGAAATAAAATGGTCATAAGCTATCACCTCAAGGTATGTACACTTCAATAAAATATTCAGGAAAATCTGACCAGCACATGCTGGGAGAAAAATTAGTTTACTCTCTGTCATAAAATTCACAATCAGATTGAGAACAGTAACTGAAATCCAGAAAAGATCTATGAGGCATAAATTTCTTATGAAGGAGCAAATTGGAGAGTGTAGCTCTGGATTGGATACAATGACAATAACTGTTAGAAGGTTTCTAGTAATTTCTCCCAGTTAAATCACTAGAAAAAATCTCCAGAGAACTCGAGATACCATGAAGTGGTGAGGTTTCCTAGGTCTGCTGATACACTTTGGTATAAAATGATAAGATGATGGTAGCCACCACATTAGTGAAATAAGTTCCACAAATCAAAATTAATTAAGATTTTAAGAAAATATGGCAATCTATTTGCAAATTTATTGAACAGTTTCTAATGACTTTCAAATGGATATAGAGTAAGTTTCATATAATGACAATACAACTTTATTAAAAAAGAATTTATATATAAAATTTATAAAATTAATTCAAATGTCCCTTCAAAAATACAGCATTCTAAATTATTTTCCTTATTATCTTACATGCAAAAGTACAATGTATAAAATTAATAAATATTATATTGGAAAAATCACATGCATTAATTGTTCACTAAAACATGTAGCAATATTTTAAAAGTAAAAATAGGCATTGATTAAATAGATGCAAAAGCAGGTAAATAATAATATATCATTGCAAATATGTTTGTCTTGATCTCAAAGTAATATTAATTATAATACCAGATGTGAAATAATTAGCAATGAAAGATAAAAAATTAAATAAAAAATTAAATTTAAAAGAAATAATAGCATGAAATTATATGTTGTATGTATAGTGTATATGTATATATGTGTCCATACATAAATACACACACAAAAAAAACACACATATGTGTGGCATAGATATAGCAGACTTTGTGAGAAAATTTAAAATTTTGCTGAAAGCAAACCAATGTTATAATAATATTATAGATATCTTCAGTAGTTTGAATTACAAAGCAATCTTATAGACATGAAAGAAGAAGAGAAGGAAGAGAAAGAAAAATATACAAAAACACACACAAAGGTAACTTATTTGTGCATTTGACTGCATTACAATGAAGAATTTCTTTTTCTAGAACCAAAACAAATCATTGAAATTGATAACATAAACCACTAAAATTAACCTTTAAGGCCTAAAAAGCAATTCTGAATGGATTAACCACATATATCTTATTTTAAACATAGAAATATATTCTTTACATTTCGTGTTGACTGAAAATAAATGTATAACCACGTGGTACTGCCACACAATCAGTAGGATCGAAAAATTATATCTGGATGTACCATTTGCTAGTAAGGATGTGGAGTTAAGGCTATGCAGATATATTGCTTGTTTGTGTGCATAAGTTGTTAAACTACTTTGTACAACCATTTGTTATTGTATTATTCAGCTAAGACTTGTTTAGCTTGCAGTAAGGAATAAACTTTTAGTCAATGTTGAAAGTCACAGTGTTTATTTTCTACTTATGGCACACGTCCATTTTGTGTTTTCTGTAGCTTTGCTATATATGCTCCACATTCAAAGAGCAGGCTATTGGCGAACCCTATATATGGGATGTTAGTGGTTCTCTTGGTGGATTTAAAAGATCTTATAAAGAAGCACATATGTTAGCTCTTGAATCCACACACATTACGTTTGATAAAATTTTATTGGTCAAAGAAGTTTAAGTGACTCAGTCTGCTCTTAAAGAATGGTGACATTATTTACATATCTTAAAAAGGGAACTACAGAGAGGGCCACCTCAGAAGGGGCATTGGATATTTTGAATTGTAGTGAAAACAAGAATTTATGTATTAAAATGTTGATACACATGCTGGTCCCTGCATTGGCAGCCAGGATTATAATTACCTGTAAGATGGAAAAAACAGGATATGAAAAGAGAGAAACACAATAAACCTCTAGTATCCTGGATTATTTACATAATATTAAAAATATTTTTATGATTACTCATTGAAATCTATATGTGGTTTGGAAAATAATTATTTCTTCCTTTCAAGCAGTTAAAAGCCAGAATACCCTGTTGAATATTGATTAAATTTCAAATGCTAAAGCTTTTCTCAAAAAAACTATTAATATTTATTCACTTCCTCGATTTTACATATTTCATTTTACTTGGATGCTCAAGCTATTATTTATGAAATGGGTTGACTTTAACAATGTGAATTTATTAGCTTTTTGTTTTAAGGATAAAAGAACTTCCAAATCAAGTCATTTTCAGGGTCACACTTTCTCCCCAAAGAGTGTGGTTGTTGGGGGCTGGTTGCTGGTTATCCTTGGTCCTTAGTGTGCTACATGGAGGTGTCTGCTGTTTTGGGTTTTGCTGATGTTTGACTTCTGGCAGCTCCATCTATTGCTTTCTTTCCCTCTCTGAATTTCATTTAGCTTATAAAGGACTCCAGTAATAGGATTATGACCTATTCTGTTTGTAGTGGGCTACATATTGAAGTAAACACAGCAAAAGGTCCAACTTACAATGGGTTCACAGACACAGGAATGGATTAACTTTAAGAACATGTTTTTCTGGGGTGCACATTGTTCCAAACCAACAAAATAATTTCTAAAACTTGAATTAATTTTGCCATGTTTACTGAAATATAGTGATTCTAACTTCATCAATATTCCTTCCCTGAATGTGCAAGCTTCCTGAAGTTAAAAAGAAATAAATAACAAAGCTATCATTTTAATTCACTCTTCAGTTGATATCCAGTTACTAATGCTCCAGTATACCATGCCAAGGTTAAAGAACACAGCTACAGATACTCTTCATTAGAAACACAAAATATGACAGAGAAAGTATGGGATAGTTTCATTAATATATACTTTTAAGTTAATGGTGCTTGGACAGTTGGATATTCATATAGGATAAAAATTAATTTCACTCTTCCCTCTCACTATACACAAATGATACAGATTAAAGGTCACTATAAATCAAAACTATAACAGATTTAGAAACTATTAATAGATGATGTTCCATGATTTCAGGTTACTTGTCATGTATGTATTGTATTACTCATACAAGAAACAAAATGCAAACAACAATGTAAAATACTGATTTATATATTAGAAGAGTTTTTAAATTTATTTTTCCCAAAGGATATAGAGATAATCATGTATTATATAACAAATCAGAGAAATGTATCTGTCACAAATATTATTCACAGGAATTTCTTAGAAAAGAATTAAAGACTAACATTAAAGTACATTAAAACATTCAAGCTTAGCACAATTCTATATATATGTATATGCAAAGGATATATGTATACATACATATACAGATATATACACATACATATGCTAAGAATATTTAAAAACATTTGAAATATCTGACAATATAAAATTTGGATGAGGATGCTGAGAAAATAGAAATTGCAAATACTAATTAAGAGAGTATTGATTGTTACAACCAGTTTAAATTATCATGTGTCAATGTATCAATTGGCTTATGCTATGTTATATTTGAGTGCTCTCCCAATATTTGGTGCACACTACTTTTCAGGATTCCTGTCCATTTTGTATTGGACAAGCCCTTTTCTGTAGAAACCAGGCTGATGGAGAATTATCCACCCAAATGTCAAACAGAAAACAGATTATGGCAAATATAATGCTCTCTTTATTCCACACTACTTCTCCCTTTATCACTTATTTGGAAAAAGCCTGATTCTTGGTCTAGCTTTACACCCATGGGATATTGAGGCCCACTCATAATATAAGGGGGAGCACTAAAAGGTTCAGTGTAATTCAATCAACCTCAATCATATTCTATTAAAATTAAAAGTTTGTATAACCAAAACCCAATGGGCATGCACTATGAGCAAGAAATGTGATGTTTCTAATTTTGGCCACTCAGACAAGAGGTCTTAAATTCCTACTCCTTGATTGTTACTAATGATTTAATCTTCTCCTTTGCCTGAGCCATCACTTTGCATTTCCTTGTATCTGTGATAACCCTGGTTGAAACCTGAACATTTTGAAATATGTGTGCTATCATTGGAATTCATATTCTGAGACATTTGTTCCTTAAAATTATATAGACATAGTATTGTGACATTCATAGAATGTCAGTAATTATGAAAAACAAAAAATGAAAAAAATTAAACATATTTTTTGTCTATGCATATTGACCTGTACAAATATTCTTCCTTAGAGTTTATCCATACAATGTTTATAAATAATAATTTGAAACCAAGGAATAGGGCTGTCCTGATGTTTTCTGAGCATGCATCTTGCCTTGAGTGTGTGCTTGGATACCTATGCATGTCTCCATTTGCAGGGATATACATGCCCCCTTTTCCATAGGAAACAGTTTCCTCACAGTCCCAGGTACTACAGCTAGCAAACCCTTTCCCCCAGCAGCACAACTGGACTGCTCTTCCAAAGCACCCTGTAGGCAGAGAGCATTCTGTATTGCCTCCAATGCAAGAAACTGTTATGAGATGGAGAGTTCTCAGGCCACCACTAGACAGATTAGCCCAGACATATATGCTCCCTGTATTTGCACACTAGTTACTGTGCTCCCTCCAGAACCAGGAACAAGAATCCAAACTAGGAGTTCAGGCTGGCTCCATGTCTAGCCAGTTAAGAGTGGGCAAAGGGCCAGCCAGGGTGCCATGATATCCTAGCAGTTTTTAGATGACTGTTACTTGGTTCCTCACTCTTCCCATTGTTGCAATGCTTTAAATGCTTTCTGGAGCTTAATAAAGTCTTTCTGCCAGTTCTTTCTAATTGTTCAAAGATTCTGTGGGGTTATAGAGATTTGAAATATCTCACTTCACCATGTTGATCACAGCCAGGATTAAAAGGCTTTTGATATTTAATCATTGTTGGCTTGTATATGAATAAAAATACTAAACCATAAAACCCCTGCATTTTACCAGTTGCAGGATAAAGGCAGAAGTTTAATGACCACTTATTCTTTAAGGCTGAAAATTTTCTAGATAAGGATTCTAAGTAGAAAGCAGCTTTTTACAGGTTCAATTTTGAGATTTCAAAACATTACTTTCCCATCAGAATGTTCACTCATCTTCTGAAATAAATAAAAATAAAACAATTTCCATATTGAGAGGTAGTTTTTTCCACATCTTTTTAGTGGGAAAATTGTATTATAAGTATTATCAGACATTCTTCAAGTGAAATCCTATCCCAGTAATTGCTATATTTCATTACACTTGGTAACTACTTGCTGTTCATCATGCAGAAATATTGAATGCATCAAGCTAGGCATGCACCTATTCAGCAAGATAACATGGAGAGAGGAAAAGATTCAAATTAATATTCTTTGTTGCAGTCCTGGTATTTATAGTCCACTTTTGAATGAGGGATGCAGCACACATATCAGAGCTAGATCATTGTTGATTCCTTAATTCTGCAGTTGTATCCTTAATTCTGCAGCTGTGTCTCAATTTTAATCACCTTATTATTTTATGCAAACTTTGTAGAAAGATGAATGCAAAGAGGGTAATTTTAATTGAGTTTTCTTATTCAAAAGTTTCAATATTCCCTTCCAGGGTAGCAGTATTCTATAACTTGAAGTTTTCTCAAATGTGTAGGCACTTATTATGGCACATGTCCATGGTCTTCTCCAAAGGTTTTTATTCCTTGACATTACTCAATAATATCCACAATGTTATTCAAACACTTTTAACAGTGTGGAATATCTTTTCCACAAGAATGTGTGAATTACACAAATTTATGGAGTTGAAATAATTAGAAGAAGATATACAGCTGGCATATAAAGCAATAAGTTAAACATGAAACATATGAAACAACAAAATATATGCAGTGTACAAAACCCCAGACACTTATTATTGGTAGATTCTAATTTAGAACATATATCTCACATAAATTAAACCATTGAAATAATTTTTAGAACTCTTTAATCAAGAAGAGCTTGGGAACTCAAAATATCTGTGGCACATTTGGCATAAAGCATTGTTAATCTCTCTGTTGCACAGACTATAGATGATGGGGTTCATGAGCTGGGACACTATGGTATAGAACAGGGCCATGAGAAGATTTTTAAGAGAAGATATATTTGCAATGGGACCAAAAGCAGCATTAAACTTAGAAATTACAAACAAAGTGAGAGCTGCCAATTGTGGGGTACAGGTGGCAATGACTTTGTTACAAGCTTCCAGAGCATGCATCCTAAGCAGCATTGAAAATATATCAATATAAGACTTAAGAATAAAAGCAGAACATACTAATACAATACAAACACTTAGAGCTAAGGCCATCGACTCAGAAAACTGAACATCTGGAGATGAGATCCTTAAAATTTGAGGTACATCACAGAAATATTGATGGATCACATTGGACTTTGTGAATATCTGGATGGCACAGGCTGGAAGAGAAAATGTCTAGGTGTCTGTCAGAGAATTCATGATCATTTTGGGCAAAGTAACTGAAATGCAGCAAAGGTCTATGAGGGATTAATTCCCTATAAAAATTACATTGGATGATGTAAATGTGGACTGCCTACCATGACAATAACAGTTAGGAGATTCCCAGTAAAGGCTCCCAGATATATCATTTGGAACATCAGACCTTGAAGCACTTGGAGCTCTCGGGAAGTTGAGATATCCATGAGGAAGACTTCTGTGAAAATAGTGAGATTCTCTATGCTCCCTAATATGTTTCCATCTCCCTATAGTCAAAGTATAAAATGATAAGAATATACTAAATACTCAGTGAAAATAATCCATATTACTCAGAAATAAAATGTCTCCTTTGGTATCAATATATGGTTTCTCACAAAGATTTCAGCTTAGAGAAATGGACACAAGTATTTAGAAACCAATGAATTCACATATTTCCCTTTTCACTTTCTTTCCTTAACTTTTCTCTTATATGTTAATTTCAACATTGGTAAGATCAAATAATCGATACATTGTATGATCTAAAATGAGGATCATAAACCTTTCAGTTTTTGAGTCATTTACACTATTTCAGTAAAATATCTTTTCAAAGTCATCCTGGACAGAAGCAGGGATTATTTTCTCATTTTCTTCATTAGCAAATGATCATTTCAGATATGCTTTATAACAGATTCTCTGCATCAACCTATTTGTTGAACACTGTACTGTGATTGTCTTCATGTATCAGGTGACTTGGATATTTCTTTATATCTCCCAATCTAGCTGATTTAAAATCGGTTTCTGTAACATAGTTAATGAATGCTTCTGAGAGTCTTCTCAGAATTGTTGTAATCGTGGTGACCAGATGGATGGTGTCACCACTCTTTCATTTCAGTTGTTGTATAATACATGAGTGTGAGCTCTTACTCTCCTCCTAAAGAGCAATATCAGTTAAAGATTTCTCTTAAAATCTAACTAATTCCAGGTTCCTGTTGCAGTGTTTACCAGAGTTCCCTTCCTTTCTTTGTAATTTACCTTATAACCTGCACACAGTACCTAAGAAAATAATCCCATCTGAATTCACTCCTCCACAAAGGAATATTCCTTTCATCAGTCATGAATTCCAGTTTTTGATGAATACCCATATTTCTGTCCAAGAATTTTGCCTACATATTTTCTAGATTTTACTGAAATCTCCTCTCTCACAATAACAATAGTAGCCACAAACCATTTTACTTTTGCTTGTCTTTAAACATACTATAGCATAAATAAACATTATTTCAATCTTAATTATCCTTTCAATTCTAAAACTAATTACCTTGAGAAGTCTCATGTCAGAACTATTTTTTTTAAATGTGGAAAACATAGAAAAGAGAGGTAGTAAGAATAGAACTGTTAGAAACTGTATAATTATTCTTTAAATATAATCCATTTGTAATTATAAAATCTTATACAAGGGTTAGAATTTAATGTAGACAATAATAATGTTTTACTTTCATTATGTTCATATTAATTCCCAGCACTTTTGCAATATATTTTGGTAAATTGTTTTTCTATAATAATCTTTTGATTATTAATATTTCTATCATCCTCAATATATGAAGATGAGAATGTCATTTAAGCAGAGATTTTATTAAATATTAAAATAATACTCAGTATTCACATTGATATTTAACTAAAGTGTTATTAAAGATAACAAAACTTCCAGATGATTTTTAAATTGCCTTTATCAAAGCCATGCATTGTTATTTATCCTTAGAAGTTTCATTCCTATCCTACATGTCTTTAGATTGCATTTTTTACTTGTTCTGTACAAATTCCCAAGGGTCCCTATGCTACATTTTTCATATATCTTATAGTTCAGAGTGCATCAGATGGTTAAATGCATTGCTTTGGACATAAGAGGGAGGGTGATTTCAGGGTTTATTTCTGCTACTTTTTAAATAAAGGAAATTTAGAAATTATTTTCTTCACAATTTTAAGTAGTGGAAATATTTAAACAGTTATGCCTCATCAATTGTTAAACACATGAAATAAGTATATATGTAATAAAAATCTATATAGAGCTTATCTTGTTCCTAATATCTTACAAACAAATATTAGAAGTTGTTCATAAATAAAAACCTCACTGGATATATCAACCTATTCATCGGTATATGTAAGATTGTTTTGATTAGGAGGGTTGATTTCCCTGAAATGCTGTGGTAACTCTTTTGCCTCTGAGTTTCTTGCCTAAACATTACATTCTAGTTCAAATAATATTTAATTCATAATGGTTATTCTAGTTCAATATCTTGGCAATTTATGTATCATTTAACTTTCAGTATTTGTAAAATATCAGATACCATTTTTCAAACTGATCACGTATAAAAACAGAATCAGAAATATTCAAACTCTCTATGAGCATCAATTTATACATGGAACAAAAATAATTAATTATATTAATGACCTTGAGATGCATCACAGTGAATTTTTAACTAGCCATTTTAAAGAAATACATGTATTAAAGTATACAAATATACCTAAGAAACAAGAAAACAAGACTATCTTCTATAACATGAATAAAACTTTTGCTCAGGTATATAGATTTCCCAAAAACTGTGTTTCTACCTCATTAATCCTGGACTAAAATTCAAGGAGTGACTTCTCAGGGAAACTCATATTTACTTGCAATCATAGGAACAATTGTGCTTCTAGATTCTTTATAAACATGACTATTTTTTAAGAAGGACACTTTTGTATCATAACTCTCTGGAGCCCTGGGGAACTAGTGACTGCAACCTGCAGAGAGGCAAGTTTTCTTAACCTTTGATGGTTAGGAATTCTTTTCTATTCTCTTGAGATTAGATAAATTCATAATTGTGCTTAGGAAAGTTAGTAAAGAATACTTTGTTTATAAAAGAGAAGTAACCAAAAAATGTTCCATAGTCATTGTTGATTCAATACATTTTACATTTTTTAAGTTTATAAATATAATTATTTACATTACAATATATCAATAAATCATGCAACCCCAATAAAATTGTATTTTATGAGGGGTTGAATTAACATTATAAGGGGAAGGCAAATCATATAATATTTAAAATTATCAACAACACACAAAACAGGCAAATATTGACTAGTAGTTATTAAATTGAAGAAAATGGCATATATTTTAGAATGGATTTTACAATGAAAGCAAATAAAAGAGGTTGAGTCTCAGAGTGGGACTATTAGAAGATGTGCTTTGAGGCAATCCTCACAAATGGCATTTGACAATATTTGGTACCCTCAGATTGTGAGTTACTACCCCCACAGGCATGTGGGAGGAAAGTTGCCCATTTGTTGTTTATCTGAAAATGGTTATTAACAGCTGCAAATCAGGAGAGTATCAAAATATGGGAGAAGCTAAGGATCTCTAAGGAAAGTCTTGGAAATGAAGGCTGAAAAACTGAAATCTCCACATACCACTAAAAGAAATCAACACAATTATGAATGCAAATTGGTAGAGAACATTTGGTGATTAGAAAAGTTAAATAAATGAAAGCAGAAATCCCCCTTTACTTAGGACAATAAATTTTTGGCTTCACCAGAGCTGGGAATACTCAGCAAAGGTTTCACAAAGCCTCAGTAGATCCTTACCTACTTTTATAATAACTCCATGATATCAGTCTTTCTATAAGTCTTTCAGACAAAAAAAGCAAAACTCTGAAAATTTCTCCATTTGAGAAAGGCTACAATAATTCCCTGATATGAAAAGAATAATATAGGGTGGATCAAGGTTCACAGGGAACTGGGCAGATTTGATATCTGCAGAGGAGAAGGAGGGAGCGTGATATCCAGGCATCTAAAAGAGCCAGACCTTTATAGTCATAGAAATATAACACTCAAAAGATGGTAATATTAGGCAAAATACAAACTTACACCACCTAAAGCTATTTAAAATAATGCAGAGCAAAATTTAATAGAGTTTACATATTTTATCTGATCTCATGTTTTTTTTTATTCCAGGGCCCTTTTACATTCTAAAGACTTATTGAAAATCCTTAATAAGATGTATTCATGGAAAATTAAGAATTAAAAGTGACACATGTTTAAACAATTATCTAATTCTTAAAATAAAATTGGTTGTTTTAATAATAATATATTAATTTTTCATAACAAGTCAGTCCACTATCAAGTGTCCTTACCTAACATATTTCAAAAATACATATTTTCCCAAAAACAAAATAAAATGAGATGAGAGAAATGGATTAATCATTTTGAAAATCTCTTTAATCCCAGCTCACTGGGAGATAATTGAATTCTCCTATATGCTCTTTCATTCATTCAAATCCAATATATTGGTTTGCTTGAATTTTATGAAGAAAATATTTCCTTCCACAGATATATGATTAGAAAAAAGGATTATTTGACCAGTGCTTTAAGACAATCATGTATATTCTACTTTAATAATATTTTTTACACCAAATACCAACAAGTGGTGATTTCTTATAGAAAATTGGGAACTGAAACCATATTAATAAACTTCATATTCCACCAAAGGTAAATCCATTATATTTTTAGGTATTTCAGTGGGCATTACTAATTCATGATTCTGTAACATCAAAGTAGTGTTCATCTGAAAAATATTAGCTTACAGAGTGGTGTAGATCTTACAGATATGACCTATTTCATTCTACAATAGCCAAATAAACCATTTGTTACAGTCACCAGCAATCCTCGAAGACATGTGTGTAAGTATTGGGAAGTTCTCAAGCTCATGTGTAGGACACAAGATTTTCTAAAATCTATTTTTCATGTGAAACTCAAACTTCATCAGCAAATAATTATGGTATTTTTTAAAAATTAGAGCATTTGTTCATTTATAGAAAGTTAATGCAGAAAAGAGAGAGATCCCATATACTCTCACATGAAGTGTTCCCTCTTATGCATATTTTACATTTGTGTATTAATTAAATCTGTTTCTTTATTGATTTTCTGTCTAGATGTTCCAGCCATTATTGAAAGTGGTATATTGAAATCTACTATTACCTAGAACCATCTATTTATCTTTTTAAATCTGGCAATATTTCTTTCATGTACTTTGGGGAGGTTAGGTGCACATGTTTTTGTAATTAAGTCTCCTTGAAACCACCAGTTTATCAGTATATAGTATATTCTACTATCCTGTTATATTTTAAAAATTAGAGCAGTGTAATTTACAGAAAAATCGAACAGAAAGAAGTGTTCTGATATCTCCACACACACACACAAAGGCATTTTTCCCATTAAATGTTTACATTACTTTCATGTCTATGTACTATTGAAAAACAATATTATAATTGTACTTTTAACTGTATTCCATATACACAAACACTTTTCCTGTATTGCTGTCACCTACCCTTTCATTATACATGATACTTATTATGTCTTTAGATATTGTATATACAAACTCATAGATTTATCATTACTTTTTATTTGCTTACATTCCTTAACTTGTAGAAAATAAGTGGATTCACATGTCAAAAATACAATAAAATAAGTGCACATACATATTTATTAGAGAACTGTGAGTTTACAAGTCACTCATGCATAAAATACAGGATTCCTATGCACCTCCCCATCACCAACACCTTGCATTCGTGTGGAACATTTGTCACAAATGATGCTATCACTTTTAAAAATAATTGTACTATGGTTTAACAATAGTTATCTTTGTTATAAATGATGAAAGGGTTTTAAAATAATTCTATTGTCCATTATTTACAATAGTTTTTTTTTTTCCCCATATACAATCCTATTATTACCACCTAGTATTAGCGTGGCATTTTTGTTATAATTCATGAAAGAGCATTCTTGTCTTCTACTATTAACTGTAGTATATTATCTACAAAAGAGTTTACTGTGTTGTACAGGTCTATGTTTTATCCTTTAATTTTTATTCTAGTAATATATACATCCTAAAATTTATTCTTTAAGCCACATTCAAATATATATTTTAGTCCTGCTGATTACACTAATGTGCTACCATCATCAACATTGATTTCCAAAGCTTTACTACCAGCCTAAATAAGAATTCGGTAAAGGGTAAACACCCACTCCCCATTCTAAAACCCCAATCTATCTCCTAGGAACCTATATTCTAGATCCTAATTCTATGGGTTTGCTTAATATGATTATTTCCAAACATAGAGGTCATACAATATTTTTCCTTTAGAGTCTGTTTTATTGCACTCAAAATAATATCTACAAAGTTCATCCAGGTTGTCAAGTACATCAGGGCTTCATTCCTTTTTACAGCTGAATAATATTCCATTGTATGAATATGACATATTTTGCTTATCCATTCATTGGTTGATGGACACTTGGGTTGCTACAATCCTTTGGCTATTGTGTGTTATGCCTCTATGAACATCAGTGTGGAAATATCTGTTTGGATTTCTGCTTTCAGTTCTTCTGGTTATATTCCTATTAGCAGAGTTGCCAAACCATAAAGAAATGCTATAGTTAGCTACTTGAGAAACTGCTATCTGTCTTCTTTAGTGGCTGTAGCATTTTACATTTCCACCAGAAAAAAATTTAGGGTTCTTATTTCTCCATTTCCTCGCCAAAGCTTTTAGTTTTTAGTTTTTTGTTTTTTTTTTAATATTGGCCTTTCTACTATGTGTGAAATTATTTTTCATTGTGTTTTGTTGTTGTTGTTTCATTTTTAGGTACTGGACTGGGTGAGACCTATCTGCTCCCCTGAGTTGTTGTTTCTGTTTGTTTTGCATGCTGTTGTTTTAAATTTGTTTTTAGTAGGCACCAAGAACTGAACTTGGGACCTCCCATGTGGGAAGCAGTTGCTCAACCACTTGAGCTGTATCCACTACTGTTACTGGAATTTTTTTTAAAATCCATTTTATTGATAAATAATACTAAAATATACAAGTTAGCCAAAGTATACAATAAATGGTATTCGGTATAATCACATAGTTGTATGTTCATCATTTCAATAATTATTAAAGTAATTTCATTATTTCAATAGTAATAATAATAATAAAAACAGACAAACAAGAAATTTCCTCACCTTTCAATCTGTTTGCCCTGCTATACATAGCTGCTATTTCTGGCTATTCTTGCACAATTAGTTATTTGTTTATTAAGCACTTTTATTGAGATATATTCACATACCAGATTATCTATCCAAAGTACATAATCAATGGCTCTTAGTATAATCACAATGTTGTGCATTCATCATCTCAAAAATTTTGAAACAATTTCATTACTCAAAAAAAAATGACTCCACACAACTTAGCATTCTTTCCTCACCCCTAAATAACCACTAATCTAATTTCATCTTTATAAGCTGATTTATCTTTACATTTTATATAAATGGAATCATACAATATGTAGTATTTTTTGTCTGGTCTCCTTCACTTAGTATAATGGATTTTTTTTAACTCTGATGTTAACGTTTTGTACTATTAACCTGCATTTTTTCGGCTTCAAAGAAAAATGATCTTACAAATGAATTTTTTCCCATATTCATATTTCACATTTTATATTTATATTTCACATAATATATTTAGTTCATAATAGGGCAATCATACAGTGTTTGTCCTTTTGTGTCTGGCTTGCTTCACTCAATATAATGTCCTTCAGGTTCATCCATGTTGTCATATACTTCATGAGTTCATTTCTTCTTACTTCTGCATAATATTCCATTGTGTTTATAATCCACAATTTTTTACCCATTCATCAGTTGATGGACACCTGGGTATTTTACAACTTTTGGTTTCGTGAAAACACTGCTATGAACATCGGTGTGTAGATGTCTGTTCATGTCACTGCTCTAAGATCTTCTGGGTATATACATAGCAATGGTATTGCTGGGACCCATTGCAGTCTATATTCAACTTCCTTAGGAACTGCCAAACAGTCCTCCACAGTGGCTGTACCATTGTACATTCCCACCAACAGTGAATAAGTATTCCTATTTCTCTACATACTCTACAAACTTTAAAGTTTTCTGATTTTTTTGTAGCATCCAGTCTAACAGGTGTGAAACTGTATATCAGTGTAGTATTGATTTTCATTTCCCTAATCGTGAGTGATGAACATTTTTTCTTTTGTTGCTTTGCCATTTGTATTTCTTCTTTGGAAAGTTGTTTTTTCAATCTTTTGCCAATTTTTTAATCAGATAGTTTGTTCTGTTATTGTTGAGTTGTATGATCTCGTTCTATATCAGGGATATTAAACCCTTATCAGATACGTGATTGACAAATACTTTCTTCCATTGAGTCAGCTGCCTTTTCACCCTTTTGAGGTCCCATTTATCTATTATTAATTTTGTTGCTTCTGCTTTGGGTATAAGGTTTAAGAAACTACCTACCAAACGATCATGAAGATATTTTCTGATATTTTCTTCTATGAGTTGTATGGTTGTTGTTTTTATATTTAGTTCCTTGATCCATTTTGAGTTAATTTTTGTATGAGGTGCAAGATGGGGTGTTCTTTCTTTTGGATATGGCTATCCAGTTCCCCCAACACCATTTGTTGAATTGACTATTCTAACCCAGCTGGGTAAGCTTAACAGCCTTGTCAAAAATCACTTGACTGTAGACGTGAGGGTCCATTTCTGAGTTCTCAATTCTTTTCCATTGGTCAATCTGTTTGTCATTATGCCAGTACCATGCTGTTTCTTTTCTTTTTTTTTTTTTTTACCAGTGTAGCTAAGTAACATTCTTTAACATTAGGAAGTGAGATTCCTCCAACTATCTTCTTTTTAAAGATATTTTTGTCTATTTGGGGCCCTTTACCCTACCAAATAAATTTGATTATTGTTTTATTTTTTATTTCTGCAAAAAAGGCTGTTGGTATTTTTATTGCAGTTATATTGAATCTGTAAATTATTTTGGGTATAATTGACATCTTTATGGTATTTAGACTTCCAATTCCTGAACACAGAATATCCTTCCATTATTTAAGTCTTCTTCAGTTTCTTTTAGCATTGTTTTGTAGTTTTCTGAATACAGGTCCTTTATACCCTTGTTTAAGTTTAATCCTAAATATTTGATTGTTTTACTAGCTATTATAATTGGAATTGTTTTCTGATTTCCTCCTCAAATTGCACATCAGAAATGTATAGAAATGCTATTGATTTTCCATATTAATCTTGTATCCCACCACTTTGCAGAACTTGTCTATTAATTCCAGTAGCTTTTTTGTAGATTGTTCAGGATCCTCTAGATTCAGGATCATGTCATCAGTGAATAGTGAAATGTTTACTTCTTACTTTCCTATTTGGGTGCGTTCTGTTTCTTTGTCTACCTTAATTTCTGTAGTAGAACTTCTAGCACTATATTGAATAATAATGGTGACAGTGGACATCCATTTCTTCTTCCTGATCTCAGTGGGAAAGCTTTCAGTCTTTCAATACTAGCAGTAGTTTTTCATATATGCACTTTTCCATATTGAGAAAATTCCCTTCTATTCCTATCTTTTGGAATGTTTTTTAATCAAGAAAGGGTGCTGTATTTTATCAAATGCGTTTTTGGAACAATTTAGAAGATAATGTAATTTTTCTTCTTCAACTTATCAATGTGGTTTATTACACTAATTGATTTTCTTTTGTTGATCCACCCTTGCATATTTGGGATAAAGCCCACTTGATTATGGTGTAATTCTTTTAATGTGCTTTTGGTTTGTGTTTGAAAGTATTTTGTTGAGGATTTTTTAATCTATATTCATTCAGAATACTGGTCTGTAATTCCTATTTGTGGTTTTGATATGCATTCCCTAATAGCTAATGATCTTCAGCATTTTTTCATGTGCTTTTGAGCCATTTCTATAACGTCTGTGGAGAAATGTCTGTTATTTTGGCTTGTCTTATTTGGGTTCTTTATCTTTTTATTGTTGTCTTCTAGGTTTCCTTATATATTCTGGATATTAAACCCTTATTACATATATGGTTTACAAATATCTTCTCCCATTGTGTAGGATGCCTTTTCACTTTCTTGACAAACTACTTTGATGCACAAACATTTTTAACACTGGGGAGGTTCCATTTGTCTATTCACTTTTTGTTGCTTGTGTTTGGGTATAAAGTCTGAGAAACCATTGCCTTCCACAAGATCTTGATGCTTTCCTACATTTTAACCTAGAAATTTTATAGTCCTGTTTCTTATATTTAGGTGTTGATAGATTTTGCATTAATTTCTGGATATGGTATGAGAGGGGTCCTCTTTCATTCTTTTGCATATGGATACCCAATTTTTCCAGCACCATTTGTTGAAAAGACTATTTTTCCCAATTTAGTAGACTTGCAATCTAAATCAAATATCAATTGGCCATATATGTTAGGGTCTATTTCTGAACTCTTAATTTGATTCTGTTGTTCAATTTATCTATCCTTATACCAATACTTTGCTGTTTAGAGCCAGTAGCTTTGAACATTAAGAATCCACACTGGAAGATATGAGAGTCTTCAGGGACCCTTAACATATTCCAGTCTGTAATTGGATGCAGGGGCTAGAACATACTCAGCTCTCTAAAGGCAGTAGCTGCTGTTTTCAAATTAGTAGAGGTGTCATCTGATTTGGTCCAAGGGCACAATTTGTGGTTAAAAAAGCCACTCACTGTCAGTTTCTAATCTCAGGAAAAACCCAACATGTGTCAGCTCAAAGGCTATCCTTTTATGATATCCTATCTTCCTCTCCTTCAAATATCTAAATCCTCCACAGTAATACTTTAAATCTAGCACTGTATTGCCCTTGCCTGAAGAAGGTTTGCCTCAAGTTTATGAGATTGCAGTTTCCCTGTTATAATCACTAGGTCCCGACTTAGCAAAACAACAAACAAAAACAAAAACAAACATACAAACAAAAATCCTTGATTAACCTAGACTTGATCTTATTTGTAGATGTGCATTATCTTAAAAACAGAAACAGATAAATATCAGGCAATATATGAGGTAACCATTATAGTAGAAGAAATTAAAGGTTAACAAGCTCCTGTCCTCACCATAACCTAGAAAATTGAGGTAAAATATGTAAGTAGAGGTGGCCATTTAAATAAAGGAAAATATTTTAATATTTATACTTACAGTAGATATACATTTGGAGTAACTCATGATTTTGAAATTTTATGTAAACAATGGAGCTTTCGGAAGTAATTAGGAACCACATAAAAAATGGTAAGTATCTGAATTAATAGAAGCATTGTAATCACTTAAAATGCTTTTTTAAAAAAAGAAAAATTGCTGTGGTACAAATGCTGGCTCACACTAATAGATTTGAGCAACAATATAAGAGAAGCAAACTAGCAACTCAACAAATTGTAGGAACATCAAGATTTTTTTTTCATGTATCTCATGAGACCGCTCCAGCAAAATGCTTCTGACTTTGAAAAAGAGAAACAGTATTAAAAGATTGCAAATTAAATTTTGGGAGTAGACTTTGGGAGGAAAAGAATGGTGTACTTGATGAAGAAAGTGCTGCAGTTCTACTCTGTTTCTCCCCCTCAGCAGAAACCCACAGCTTTAGAAAGATAACTGCCCCCCTCCCTTTCTCCTGTGGAAGCCATAACTTAGGAAGATAAGTGTCCTCCTCCCCCTTTTGTCTGGAATCTACAAAGTTAAGGACTCTCCTCCTCTCCTCCCTGAGGCCCTCACTTTAGGAAGATAAGCTAAACTCACACCTTTGCTTCTGTAACTCCTGCCTGCCCACTTGCTTCAGGAATTTGCCTGCTTTCCCAGCAACTCACTAGCCAACAAACAGAAACTTATATAACTCTACAAAAGCTGATGCCCAGGAATCAGAGTTTTCAGAGGCTTGACTGTCCTCTTGGCCCAAATGTAATAAAACATTGTTCCTCCATCCCTCTGAGTGCATGCTTGGTTTCTCATCATCTAAGTTTCATCTTCTGCAACATTTGGTTCCCTGACTGGGAAACCCAACTGAGCAGCCCCATTGTACCTCTGGATTGGGATTGATGGGCATAGCCAGTGGTGACTCTGAGCAAATGAGTTAGGTGCCACGCATCCTCTTAACGGGACCTCCTTCTAAGGCAGTTCCCACAGTCTGTGTCTCTGCAACCCGGCCTGACTCAGTGGGGATGTGGACTGAACAGAACCAGAAAACACCAGAAAGGTAAGGCCCCAGGTGCAAAGCCCTCAGTCAGGCCCATCTCTGGACAGAAGAGGAGACTGATCACCTCCTGAAATCCCGAGTACCGAGATTCCAGAATAGGGCAATCCCTGTGGGAAGGATTGCATAATCTCTGAACAATCATGTGTGAATGAGGATGACAGAGGCCTGCCTCTGTCATGCCAGTCTGTGACTCCATGGCCTGTGCTATGGAGTCTGAGTGGGCCCTAATCTGTTTCTGCAGCTACGTCATATGGCATAACGGCCCACCCCGAACTCTGTCCAGGCGCCTTAGCTAAGATGAGCCAAAGTTCTTATGAGAGACATGGACAGGCAGGCATTGGAGTGGCCTTGAAAGAGGCAACCCTTTCCTTTGTCTGTTTTGTGTCACTGATGCAGGGTATGGGCTCATCACAGTCAAAACCTATCATTTTAAACTTCATGCTTAAGAATTTCAAGAAAGTCTTTTCCAGAGATTATGGCATCTGGATGAACCCCAGCACCTTCCAAACATTATATGAATTTGAGTGGCCCACTTTTAACATTGACTGGCCCTCGGAAGGGACCCTAGGTATAGCCAGGGTCCATGCAGTGTGGCTTGTAGTCACAGGAACTCCCAGCCACCCTGATCAGTTTCCCTACATCAACTCCTCATTAGAAATAGCCCAGACTCTGCCCCCCTTGGGTTTGATTTTGCATTGGAAAAATGAACAGAGCAGGGTCTTAGTTGCACAAGGAATAGGGCCCCGAAAGCCAGTCACTCACCAGGGATCCTTGAAAGAAAACCCGCCACCCCCTCTGTATTCTCTGGCTGCTCTAGCCTCACTACTGGCAGCAACCTTGGAAAATCCTGACCGAACCAGATGAGGAGGGCCACCTCAAAAAGGGGGGACAAGTACCAAAAGGGTGCCCCTGGCCAGAGACAAATGTGCTTACTACAAAGAAAGTGGACAGTCAAAAAATGAGTGCCCCCACAAAAAATCAGACACATGAAAGGAACATCCCCAAAGAAAAATGTCAACCTGAGCCCCAGGACAATCTGATCAGGCTGGCAGGACTAGACTCCAAATAGGGGCAACTGGGCTCACTGAAACATGGCCCCCACAATCCCATGGTCAAACTACAAGTTGAGGACCAGTCAATGACTTTCATGGTAAACACTGGCACTGAATATTCTGTGGTCACAACCCTAGTCACCCCCTTTAGTGGAAAAACTGTTAACATCATAAGAGCAACTGGAGACAAGTCAAGCCAATGGCCTTTTTGCCAGTTGAAAACTTGTCAGCTTGGTAGCCTCGAAGTAACTCATGAATTTCTGTACCTGCCTGAATGTCCAGCTTCCCTACTTGGTAGGGACCTATTAACCAAACTGGGAGCCCAGATTACCTCCAAACCTGAGGGGACAGCAAGCTAAAGTGTTGGGACCAGCCTCACTCTCCTTGTTACCCTACCCTAAAGTGGAATGGAGACTTCATGTGGAAAAAATTCAAGTCAGAATCTGGAAAAACTGCTAGAACTTTCCCCACAGGTTTGGGCAGAAGAAAACCCCACCGGGAATGGCACAGAACCCTGCACCCATCATCATCGGCCTGAAGCCTGGAGTGGTCACGGTTCAGCAGAGGCAGTACCCAATCCCCCACGAAGCACAGTTGGGCATAGTTGAACACATAGATTGCCTGAGGAAAGAGGGAATCCTGATTGAGTGCCATTAACCCTGGAACACCCCATTTTTACCAGTAAAGAAGGCAGATGGGACAGGACATCCACTAGTCCAAGATCTACGAGCCATCAAAAATGCCACTCTCACCTTATATTAGGTTGTTCCCAACCCATACACTCTGCTAAGACAGCTGGCACCTGAAGCCACCTAGTTCACATACTTGGACCTGAAAAATGCCTTCTTCTGCCTGCAATTGGCCCCCCTGAGCCAGCCTCTGTTTGCCTTTGAGTGGGAAGAAACCAAAACCCAGTAAAAAGCTCAGCTAACCTGGATTCAGCTCCCACAAGTCTTCAAAAATTCCCTATCCCTTTCAAGGAAGACTTGGCAAAAGATCTAGCCAGCTTCCCCCAGGAAAACTGCAGGTGCACCCTCTTGGAATACATAAATGACCTCCTACTTGCCAGTAAGATGGAAAAAACCTGCTGAAAAATGACACAAACTCTTCTACAACTTCTAACACAGACTGGGTACAAAATGTCTTACAGGAAAGCACAAATCTATAAACAGCAGGTCAAGTACCTTAAGTTCAGCATCACACAGAGGCACCAGATGCTCGGGCCAGAATGGAAAAAAGTAATTGGCACCATCCCTAACCACAACACACACACACACACAAAGAAAGAAACCATAAGATCCTTGGGGTTACAGGATTCTGTCACATCTGAATTCCCAGGTTTGCAGCCATGGCGAGACCCCTTTATAAAATGCTGATGGGCCCAGAAAAGCTGTTCATCATCTGGGGAGAAGCCCAACAGAAGGCTTGCTTTCCAAAACATCAAAAGACAACTCAGCCAAGCCCCTGCCTTGGGGCTCTGGGATGTAACTCAAAACTGGCAAAAATGTTACGGATCGAGTAAAAACTCCATACTACCTATAGGCCTCAGACTTCAGGGAAAGTTTAACTCATGAATTAAACCCTTAAAGCCATCCTAGTCAAATTCCATCAAAAAACGGGTCTTCCCTGGGTAGACTTACTTCCCTTAACCCTTCTCTGAGTTAGGTGTACCCCAGGACCCATGGGCTATTCACCCTTTAAAATTCTATTTGCACAGTCACCCCCAATTATCTAGGCTTTCAAAAAAATTCTCAAGCTCCTGGGGAAGGCTAACCAAGATTCCATCCTCCAGCAGCTGGGGAAAACTCTACCCCAAATACATAAAACTGCTTTGTCCCAATACCTCATCCCACTGAAACACCAAGTGCACCCCCACTGGCCATAGGACCTAGTCTGGGTTAAAGACTGGAAAAAAGAGACCCTTCAGCCATCCTGGACTAGCCCACACACTGTAATTCTTGTAACTCCCACTGGTCTTAAAGTTGCAGGCATCATGCCTTAGATCCATCATTCCAGGATCAAGAAAGCATACCCTGATAAATAACAGGAAAAAAGCTGGACAGCCCAACCCATACCTGACCATCCCTTAAGATTTCAAGTCACCCAGAACCGCCCCTGAACACCATCCTCAACTAATGCCTGCTGAATGGACCCCTGCTCCATGTGGTTTCTACTCCTGTAAAGACTACTCACCCTGCTGCTCTGAATTGGACTGGCTGCTGTAGCTCTTACAGACTCGACAGTAGTAAATAAAGCCTTAATTGCAGTGACATACTTGTGCCTTGTAGGTTGTTTCTGTGCCTTAGGTTGTTTTGTGACTCAGGACTGGTGCCAGTTTTCTGTGGTTGTTATTGTGTCTCAGAACTGGTGCCAGTTCCCAGACCTGCTCCCGTTGTTAAAAATCCATCCCCTTCCAGCAGCAAATAGATTAAAACAACTCACAGGAAAGCACAAACCCTCCTATTCCTTTATCTACTATGCCTATATGGCAGCAGAATTTTTTAAGTTATCTAAATCCTCAGTTTGTGAGGAAAAGGGACAAAAGTTCTGAATAGCCAGACTATTTCTATGAGAAATTTTACAGATTTAGATTAACATAAAGATCTCTGAACAACTTTGATTTAATTTTTGTGTGATGAGAGGAAATGTTTGAGGTCCATTTCCCCCATATGAATATACAATTGATCCAGGCAAATTTGTTGCAAAGCCTATTTTTTTCCTACTGAAATACTTTGAAGTTTTTGTAAAAATAACCACATATTTGGGTCTATTTATGACATATATATTCTGTTCCACCAATCTATATTTTTATCTCTATGCCAATGTCATACAGTCTCTTTACTGGAGCTTTATAGGAAGTTTTGATATTAGGTATGGTAATTCCAATGTTCCTTCTTTGGGAGGGACTTACCACCCAATCTATTTTAAATTTCTGCATAAGTTTCACAATAAGCCTGTAATTTTCCCCCCAAAATTCTAATGGCATTTGATTGGAATTGTATTGAATCTATAAAATTTACATTGTAAAAATAATGGGTCACTAATCTATCAACATGGCATATCTCTCCATTTATGTTCATCTTTAATTCATCTCAGAATTGTTTTCTCATTTTCATTATCAGGTCTTGAATATATTTTTAAAATGTTTCTGAATATTTCATATTATCTAATAGTGTTGTATAAAGTAAATTGATTTTACTTTCATTTTGAATTTTTTTGCTTGTAGAAATACAAATAATTTAATATATTGGCTTTGAATCCTGTGACCTTTCTAAATTCATTTACTGGGTCTCTTGCTGTTTTTTAAGGAACTGAACATTTTCTCCTGAGAGAATCATGCTATCTGCAAATAAATATATTTTTATAATTTTGTTTCTTTGTTTCCAGAGAGTGTCTTTTATTTCTTTCTCTTACTTTATTGTAATAGACAGGACCTCTGTTATAATGCTGAATAGGAATTTTGACAGTGGACATTCCTGAGCTGAAATCTGCATATGTGACCACCACTCACACCACCTACACACCTCATTCAAATCCCTAAACCCACAGTTGGTCCAAAATTATAAGCCTAACCATCCCCACCACCGTCAAACCCTGAGTCCCTTCACTGTTTCCTGTTTGTTTGCTTTAAACAAACCCATGGTTGACTCCGATAGGAAATCCACTAACCTTCATCCCTGGACCACAATAAAGGGCACAAGCCAATGGATCCTTCATGCTGTACTTGTGTGCTCTCCACCTACTGGTTGAGACACCTCAAGTGTGTGCACTTCCTGTTAACCCCTCATAGCAGACCCCTCCTTCTCTGGGACCTGTAACACACTATCTTTTCTTATAAATTATTAACTTCCCACTGTGTCACACCTGACCTTCACACAGATCCAAATTTAAAATCCAACTTAACTAATTTGCAACAGTCATTTTGAGCAAGTTCTTTCTGTTTTTCATTTGCTAACATATGTTAAATCATAATTTTTGGTTTGAGTTTAAAAATATTTTGATGCCTCTACTGAAAGACAAAGTGTTTCTTCTCCTGCATTCTGTTAATTTATTGAATTGCATGGAATGCTTTTAGAATGATAAACCAACATTTTATTCTTGGGATAAATTCCAGATGGTCAGCATGCATAATTAGTTTTTTTAAACTACATTTTATTTCCGAATATTTTAAAAATATCTTTCTATGGATGTTCCTAAAAGATATGTGTCTGTCATTTTCTTTCTTTGTTATGATTTTTTTTTCAAATGGGTTTAAAAGTTTTATTTTCTATAATAATAACAGGCCATTCTTGTTTGTCAAATAAATCAGATAAAAATTCCACACTCCCAATTTTATTTTGTTTTCCAAGTCAAAGTTTGACCAAAGTATAGAAATTACTTGAGTAATTTTTTTTCAAATATGTTACAGCAGAAAATGTAATATTCATAAATTTAAAACACATTAGAAAAAAGTGTTGCAGTACCCTTAGTAATAAAAATTCAATGTTGTTTTTATCATCTGTTATGTTCCCATATATGCTTGCAAACTAGGTTAAACTTATTGGTCATATATGTCTTAGCTTGAGGCTAAGACTATTTCAGAAAGAGCAAGCCATTGTTCTTGGGTTTTGAAAATATAATCACTATATTGTTTGTAAAGGCTGAATCACAACAAATTTGCTTGTTGGTTCTTCTGTCATTTTACTATCATATTGTATTGCCCGTTCCTCATGACTTGTCTCATCATTTTTTCTGTTATGCTTATAATTGTCTCTCTTCTTTTTGCCATTTATTTGTAAATAAATGTCCTTTAATTATATATATTCCAATATTACTGATTTATATAGAAATTAGTCTCCATGCCATGACTTTTATATGACATCTAGAGTCACTCCTTTTCTGTCTTATTTGTATTTTCTGTGTCTCAAGGTATGTTGATATAATTCTCTAGTTATTAAACATTTATTACAAGTTTTAAGATTAAGTTGCAAAATACATGGACTACTCCCAGTTTTAGTATAAGATGCACATCTATAGCTTGGTCTGTGTTTTGTACTTTTGCCAATTGTCTTCAGAAAGGATTTTATGGCATTTAACATTTGTTCTTTTAGTCAGTACCCATCAGCATATTTTTGGCAAGTTTGTTCTTGAAGTAGTGGATGTCACTGATAGTTTTAATATCATATATTATCAGTGAACCCTACTGATGCAATGTAATTTTAACTTGGTGCATTTCATTATTTGACTGTGATTTCCATATGCAAGTGATTCTCCTTATGTACATAAACTGTCTGGGCCCATTGTTTATGTATTTTGTAGGTACAGAATTTGATGTGCTTAAAAAAAAAAAAAACATAGTAAAATATCTCACAAAATGGTGATGAGCTCAAATGTCATAATGTACTATCTTGTTGCAGGCTAGAGTACTAATTATTACTTTTTATTTCTAGGTATGACTTTTTTTTTCTTTAGACAAAATAGATGATGTAGTAGCTCTTTCCTTCAATTGAGGTAGGCGGTGTTTTGAAGAAAAAACTCATCATGTTTTACTGTAATCTAGTGAAAGCGGTTTTTGACAGCTCAGTCTTTATGGTATAGAAACTTCATTTATATGGTTATTCAATAAAAGCCAAAATTGTAGTGGGAAAAGCAATTCAGAATCAATATAAATGTAAAATATTGATCCACCATGGAAACAACACATATTCTGTACTGTTTTATTGTGAATTGACTATATGATTTGGCCAATACTGTCTTCATACAATCAGTTGCATAATGTCTCTCTCCTTTTTTTTTAAAGAGTTTGTGTAGAATTTGCATCTTTTAAATCTATTTTTTTCTTTTGTTAGTTGTGCTTTTGGCATATCTAAGAATCTATTGTGAAATGACATGTCCTTAAGATTTTATTCTGTGTTTTCTTCAAGGAGTTTATGGCTTTAGCTCTTATAATTAAGTTATTGATCCATTTTGAGGTTATTTTTTTATATACTACTAGATATGGTTCTAGATATTTCATTTGTTGGTGGATATCCAATAGTCCCTGTACCATTTGTTGAGGAGACTATTTATTTCCTACTGGAACCCATGTAAAATCAATTCACCTTATATACATGTGTTTGTTTCTACAATCTCAATTTTATTCCATCAATCTGTATGTCTATATTTATGCCAATATCATAGTTTTTTTCCTTATTGGAACTTTGTACTAAATTTTGAGATCAGGAGGTGTGAGTCTTCCAAATTTGTTCTTCTTTTTCCAGATTATTTTGACATTCAAGTTTACTTGCAATTATCTATGAATTTTAGGATTAGCTTTTCCATTTCTTCAGATGTGGCAGTTTGGATATTGACAGGGCTTACACTGGTCTTAGAAATTAGTATTGGGAATATTGTCATCTTAATTATATTTTCTTAAATCCATGAATGCAAGATGTGTTTTTCAATTTGATCTTTAATTTTTGTCAACAATATTTTGTAGCTTTCTATGGAAAAGCCTTGCATCTCTTTTGTGACATTTATAGCTAAAAATTTTATTCTTTTTAATGATATTGTAAATGGAATTGTTTTCTTAATTTCACCTTCAGGTTGTTCATTGCTAGTATAAAGAAACACAACTGATATTAGCATGTTAGAACCTGCAACATTGTTGAACTTCCTCATTACCTCTCACAGCTTTGTGTGTGTGTGTATGCCTTAGTATTTTCTATATATGAAAACATGTCATCTCTGCATAGAGATAATTTTAGTTCTCGCTTTCCAATTTGGATGCTTTTTTCCTTCTTCTTGACTAATGGTGCTGGTTAGCACTTCCAAAATAATAATGAGTATTACGGGTGAGAACAGACCTCCCATTTTGTTCCTTATTTTGTTAGCAAAGTTTTCAATCCTTCTCTATTAAGTATGATGTTAGTTGTGCACTTTTCATAATTTCCTTTTATCAGCCTGATGTAGTTCACCTTTTCCCTGTTTCTTGAATTTCTTTTTTTATCATGAGAGAAAGTTGGTTTTAACAAATGCTTGTATTAATAAATTGATATGATAACATGGTTTATTTTCTTTCAGTCTATTAACATGGTGTATTACAAGTGATATCGTGATTGATTATTATTTTTTTACTGCCAAAAAGAGTTTATTAAATCTACATGTTTGCAGATGAAAGAAACCTTGTTCCAAGCTGCCCGAGGCCTTGAAGTGCAAGGCAGATCACAATTATTTTAAAACCAAAGTTGTTCAAAATGCTCTATAAATGATAGGATTGGACATCATAATTTAATACAGGAAGATTTCTGTAAGTAAGCTAAACCCTTGTTTTCATTTTTTTATAGATTTTTTTTAAAAAAGATGTTTAGATTACATAAAGGTTAAATAAAAAATATAGAGGATTATGATGTGCCCTGCTGTCCCCACTGCCCACATTTACTCACATTAACAACATCCTTCATTAGTGTGGTACATATATTGCAAATGATGAATATATTTTGGAGTATTGCCACTAAGCATGGATTATAGTTTACATTGTAGTTACACTCTCTCCCACACAATTCTGTTGGCTATGGAAAGATATATAATAGCTTGAATCTGACATTGCAATGTCATTCAGAACAATTTCCGAGTCCTGAAAATACCCCCATATTAGACCTCTTCTCCCTCTCCCTCCCTTCAGAACCTCCAGTGTTCCCTGTCTGCACATAAAACTTATAAATACTTCCATTGCCAGAATCACAATAAGTCTAGGGTAGAATACCAGTAAGTCCACTCTAGTCCATAGTTCAGGCCCCACTCCTAAGGATTCTGGGATGGTGATGCCCACTCCACCTCTAATAGAGAGGGGGCATCAATCCCATATGGAGGATGGATGGGACTCTTTTGCTTACAGTTGTAGACTGCCTCAATTCCTTGGTGATTTATTTTCAATGTTAAATCATCTTTTCATCCTTGTGATACATCCTAGGGATGAATGGATGTTTTAAATTTTCCTTTTAACCTCATTCAAATATATCATTCAGTAATGTTCACTATTTTCACAATGTTGTGCTACCATCAAAATCATTACCAAAATAGCATCCATTTCCAAAGGTTTCCCATTATTCCAAATATAAACTCTCTATATTTTAAGCCTTAAATCTTTATTCCCCATGCCACTCCATCTCCTGGTAAATGATATTCTAGATTCTGATTCTATGTTTGCTTATTCTGATTATTTCATATCAGTGAGATCATGCAATATTTGTCCTTTTCTGTCTGGTTTACTTCATTAAACATGCTGTAATCAAGGTTCATCCATGTTGTTGCATGAATCAGAGTTTCCTTGCTTTTCACAGCTGAATTATATTCAATTGATCACATTTTATTTCTCCACTCATAGGTTGATGAACACTTGGGTTGCCTCCATCTTTTGGCAATTGTGATTAAGGCTGTTTAGAAAATCAGTGCCCAAATACTGTTCAAGTCCCTGCTTTCAGCTTTTTAATTGGGAAGAAGTGGGATTGCCAGGATGAATGGTAATTATATATCTAACTTTATGAGGAACTCCTAAACTTTTCCCCACTATTTCCATTCTCACCAGCTATGAATATATATGCCTATTTTTCCACACTCTCTCCAACACTTGTAATTTTCCATTTTTTTATTTAGTGGCTATTCTAGAGAGTAGGGTATGGTATCTCATTGTGATTTGGATTTGCATTTTCCTAATACCTAATGATGTTGAGTATGCTTTTGGCCATTTATATATCTTCTTTGGAGAAATGCCTATTCAAATCTTTTGCTTATTTTTTTAACTGGTTTGTCATTTTCTTGTTGAGTTAAAGTATTTCTTTATATGTTCTGGATATTAAACCATTACTGACTATGTGGTTTCCAAATATTTTCCCCCAATGTATAAGCGGTCAACTTTATTTCTATGTATGGCTTCTAGACACTTCCTCATGCCCTTTTATTTCAGCCAAATTAATCCATTTAGTATTTCTTGTAGAGCAGGGCTACTAAAAATAAACAATCTGTGCTTTGTTGTTCTGAGAATGTCTCAATTTCTTCTTCATGTTTGAAGTATAGTATTTCTACATCCAATTCTAGGTTGACCATTTTATTTTTTAACACTTTAAAAATGTCTTCCTATTGCTTTTGGTCCTCCAAAGTTACTGAAGAGAAATTGGTTGTTAAACTTATTGAGAATCTCTTTTATGTGAAAAATAGATTCTTTCATGCAGTTTTTAAGATTCTCTTGCTGTCTTCATAATTTTAAAATTTGATTATAATATGTATCAATGTGGACTGCATTTATTTTATCTTATTTGGAGTTCATTGCACTTCTTTGAGGTGTAGATTTTTGTTTTGCATCACATTAAGGAAGGTTATTGCCCATTATTTCTTCAAATATTCTTCCTGTCCATTTTTCTTTCGTATCTCTCTCTGGGACTCCAATTCTGCATATGTTGGATCACTTGACGTCATCCCACAGTCTTTGATGTTCTATTAATTTTAATTCATCCTTTTTTATTTTTACTTCTGTTTCTCAGACTGGATTATTGCAGCTGACCATTTTTTAAGATCATTGCTTCTTTCTTATGATTACTGAAATCTTCTGTTGTATCCTTCTATAGATTTTTCATGACAGTATATACTATTGGCTGCAGGAGTTCTGTTTATTTCCTTTTAATAATCTCTTTTATTGGTAATCTTTGTTTTGGTAAGACATCATTCTTCTATTTCCTTTAATTCTCTGTCTGTGGTTCATTTTACTCTTTGAATATATGTAACACAGTTGATTTAAAGTATTTTTCTATTTATTTCAATATATCGGTTTCTTCAGGAACAGTTTCTGTACAAATTTCCTGTTAATGTCTTATTCTTATTTGTTTCTTTACGCACTTTTTAATTTTTAAATTCAAAACTGGACACTTTGAATATTATAATTAGCTATTTCTGGGCATCAGATTCTCTTCTCTCCTTAGGGTTTAATGTTTCTACTTGTGAATGAAGTTGATAGTTTATTGACTTTTCTAAACTTTTTCTAAAGACTGTGTTCTTTGTTGTATGTGGTCATTGAAGTCTCTGTTCAGAAAAGTTTGTGGCAAGCTAGTGATTTGACAGAGATTTGATTATATGTTTGTAGACAAAGAGCATATTGTTTTATTCCTTGCTCTGTGTTTGCATTCTTTTGAATGCTTACACAGGCTTTTTACAACTCTGCTTATCCTGAATGTACAGAACCTAAATTTTAGGCAGAGATAAAAGCTTAAGATCCTCTCAGGACTTTTCTGAGCATGCACATATCCCTGAATATACCTATGGAAATGTAGATTACCTGCCATACAGAAGAGCTTTACAAACTTTATCCTTTTACATATATCCTTCCATAGCTTCTTCCCTACCAGATTTTTCAGCCTCTCTGCTGCTTTCCCCATCTGGTGTTCTTTGCCTTATGCACCTACTGCCTATACATTTGCCTTTTCTTCATAAACAAACAACACCCAAGAAGCTCTCCAGGCTTGAGAACTTTCCAAGACATGATAACAATTGCAACTCCTGGAGTAAATTCCTCACAGTGCTCTCATTCAAGTGAAAATGCATACCCACAATTCTTTCAAATCAAGGTGTGTTTGTTCCTAGTAGACTATGAATGTGGGTTACTTCTGCAATGGCAGTTGGTGAGTTAAAATGATATAATGCTATAACTAAATTTATCAAGTTCCTTCTTCATTAAGAAGGTTGTGCTCCTAAGTTTCAAAAAAAGCTTATTCTGTTTATTGACATTTTTATCATTGCCTTAATGGAGCAATGGGGTTTTGGAGTGCCTTACTTTGCCATTTTTGGTCACATCACAAATCTATTTATTAAGGAAACTGTATCATGCCTATATTCGGTTTATTAAAGAAATGTAAGATCAGTTTACTTTCAGATAATCAGTCAATGTAATTCAAGAGTAAAGAAAATAAAAGTAAAAAATGATCATCTCAATAGATGTAGAAAAGCATTCGCAAAATTCACACCCATTTTTCATTAAAGCTTTTAGCAATATAGGGAGTAAAAGAAAACCTCTAATATTATAAATATTAAAAAAAACCACTGTAAATAAATTGTGAAAGAGTGAACAATTTTATTCTTTTTATTTACATTGAGTTTTTCTTTTCCAGAACCCCCATATTTTAAGCTCACAAGTTTGTTTAACTGTGAATCTGGTTGCACACACACAGGATTGAAGAAAACTGAGAGGAGAACATTCAGAATATTCAGAGTAAACCCAATAAAATTAATGCAGGATGGATGATATTATCTCTCTGAAGAAGTCACCTTACAGGTTTAAATGTCTCCTAAGTCAAAGTCCAATAAGAAAGACTACAAAATTTAATATTTTTGTGACAAATAAAGCAACAGAATAATAATCAGAAAGAAAACTATCACTTATTTAAAACAATGTAACATATACTCTGTAGGCCTTGTCTTGTTTAAACATTATAATAGTAAAGGAATAGGCACTGCTATATCAAATTTAAAGATAATTAACCAAAACTTGGGAAATTTAAATGTTTCCCAAGGACACAAGCTTGTGAATGCCAGATGTAAAATTTGAACCCATGTTTTTTGGCTTCAGACCCTACTCTTTTAAAACATTTTCTAGTGGAGATATCTAGGCAAAAATTAAGTTACCATATAAATAATCAACATAAATTTTTACAGTGAAAAGTGCTAAAATGAATGAAACAAATGATGTGATAGACAGTGACTCAGAGGCAAGGGCCACTTTAAATTGGATGTTCAAAGAAGACCCAAGAGAGAATTTGTAGTGTTTATCTAATCATGTCCAGGGATGAGAGCAAACAAGTTGAAAGGACAGGTGTAAAGCCATTAGAGGTAGTCATGAAAAGATGAATTTTATTTGACCTGGATGAACATCATTCTCCACATTCTTCTATTCTGGCTCAAAGTTCACCAAAAATCTTAACTGTATTATTATAAATTCAGCTCTACATTAAAGTCAGAATGAAAATAAATAACACCTTTCCTCCAGCAACATTCTTTTTCCAGAAAACTTTGTATATCCATTGTTGTAGTCTCTCTCTTTGGTGGACTCTTTGATGCAATTCACAACACAGATCTCCACTTTCCCTCTTCATGGACTACTTTTCTTTAAAGAAGAATAGGTGTAACATGGTGTATTTGGTGTATTTGGGGACACTGGAATAGTCCTGCATGGCATTGCAATGATGGATATAAGGCCATTATGCATGTTGTCAAAATATATAAAATTGTGTGGTGCAAAGTGTAAACTATAATGTAAACTATAGAAAGTTATTAGTAGCAATTCTTCAATATGTGTCCAACAGTTGTAACAAATGTATCACACTAATGAAAGATGTTGTTAAAAGGGAAAAGTGTGGGAGGAGGAAAGGGTAATGTTTACGTAATGTAAAGCTTCTTTCAAAAACAAAAACCCTGGGTGGGGAGGGGGAGGGGAGATTGAGCCACGGGGAACCACATTCAGGAGCCCACCTTATATGACTGTCCTGCTAAGTGAGCAGCTGCTGCTGACACCACAGCTATGCTGCCACTGGCCAAACTGGAAAGCTGTTAGCATCTGTATTAGTCAGCCAAAGGGGTGCTAATGTGAAATACCAAAA
>JAQZBX010017438.1:0-35565 GCA_029593785.1 Cabassous unicinctus | reverse complement strand
GTTCACCAAGATATCTAACATCCAGCTGATAATGTAGGACAGGGAAAAACATAGACATCACTGATTCTTCAAGAAGATCAATAACATTGACAAATCCTTAACCAGACTAACAAAGAAAAAGAGAGAGCAGATGCAAATACACAAAATAAGGAGTGAGGAAGAGGATATCATTACTGACCCCACAGAAATAAAGATTATCATAAGAGGATACTTTGAAAAATTATATGCCAACAAGAATGATAATTTAGAGGAAATGAACAAATTCCTAGAAACTCACAATCAGCCTACATTGATGAAAGAAGAAATTGATGAACTCAACAGTTTAATTACAAGTAAAGAGATAGACCCAGTCATCAAAAACCTCCCAACTAAGAAGAGCCCAGGACGACCAGGTTGCTTCACAGGTGAATTCTACTAAACATTCCAGAAAGAGCTAACAACATTCCTGCTTCAGGTCTTCCAAACCATACAAGTAGAAAGAACATTATGTAACTCATGTTATGATGCCAACATTACCCTAATACCAAAGTCAAACAAAGATACCACAAGAAGTGAAAATTAAGGACCAATCTCTCTAATAAACCTAGATGCTAAAATCCTCAACAAAATACTTGCTAATCACATTCAACAACATATTAAAAGAATTATACACCATGACCAAGTGAGTTTCATCCTGGATGTGCAAGGATGTTTCAACATAAGAAAATCAATCAATGTATAAACCACATAAAGAAATTAAAAGAAAAAAAATCACATGATCATTTCTATAGATGCAGAAAAATAATTCAACAAAATACAGCACACTTTCCTGATAAAAACACCACAAAATATTGGAATAGAAAGAAATTTTCTGAATATGATAAAGGGTATATATGTAAAACCCAAAGCTAACATCATCTTCAATGGTGAAATCTTAAAATCCATCCCTCTGAGATCAGGAACAAGACAAGGATGTCCACTCTAACCACTCCTATTTATCATTGTATTTGAAATACTTGCTCGAGCACTGAGGCAAGAAAAATGTACAAAAAGCATACAAATTGGTAAAGAAGAAGTAAAAATTTCATTATTTACAGACAATATGATCCTATATGTAGAAAGCCCTAAGAAATATAGGAACATATTTCTAGAACTTATAAAGGAGTGCAGTAATGTTGCAGGCTATAAGATCAATGCTCAAAAATCAGTAGCATTTCTGTACACCAATAAAGAGCAATCTGAGGAGGTATGAAGAAAAAAATACCATTTACAATAGTAACTAAAAGAAACAAATACCTAGGAATGAATTTAACTAAAGACATAAAGGATGTGTATGCAGAAAACTACACAACACTAATAAAAGAAATCAAAGAATACTTAAATAAATGGAATAATATTCCCTGTTCATGGATAGGAAGACTAAACATCATCAAGATGTCTATCCTACCCAAACTAATCTATAGATTTAATGCTATCTTAACAAAAATCAACACTGTATATTTTAAGGAATTGGAAAAATGAACTACAATATTTATTTGGAAGGGTAAGAGGTCCCAAATTGCCAAAGACATATTGAAAAAGCAAAATGAAGTTGGAGGTATCACACTACCTGACTTTAAAACATACTACAAAGCTACAGTTGTCAAAACTGCACAGTATTGGCACAAGGATAGATATACTGACCAATGGAACTAAATTGAGAGTTCTGATGTAGATCCTCGCATATATAGTCATCTGATATTCAACAAGGCCACCAAACCCACTCAGTTGGGAGAGAATTGCTTCTTCAACAAGTGGTGCTTGGAAAACTGGATATCCATATCCAAAAGAATGAGAGAGGAACACTATCTCACACCTTATACAAAAATCGACTCAAGATGGATCAAAGATCTAAATATAAGTCCCAATACCATAAAGATCTTGGAAGATAATGTATGGAAACATCTACAGGACCTTGTAACAGGAAATGGTTTCATCAACTTCACACCCAAAGCACGAGCAGCAAAAGAAAAAATATATAAATGGGATCTCCTCAAAATTAAAAACTTTTGCACCTCAAATGACGTTATCAAGAAAATAAAAAGGCTGCCTACCCAATGGGAGAAAATATTTGGCCACCATATATCTGATTAGGAGCCTAATAGCCTGCATATATTGAGAAATCCTACACCTCAAAAATAAAGTCAAACAACCCATTTAAAAAATGGGCAAGTGACCTGTATTTTCTCTTACATTTAAACTTGTCATTATTATTTCATTTCCCTATCAATTTTATTTGGTTATTATATTTGCTTCTTCTTTAAAGAAGCTTTGGATAACAGAAGGGTTACAACTGGAATGGGAGAAGATCATTGGTGGGAGATTGACAGGGATGGGGGTGCATCAGAGGAAGTTCACCTCAACATACATGAAAGGTATATAAAATTATTCAAATGTTAATGAGGCATGGTCACAATGGGTGGAGTATCACTCAATAAAAGAGAGAAAACTGAATTCCCATTCTGGAGAGCTCTGCCACATTATCCAAGGGAGCAGCAACAGCCCCCCAAGTGCAGGGGCAGTGTCTGGCAAAGGAGGATAGTCCACTGATAGGCCCTTGTTATTGATGACTAGCCTTATAAGTCTTTGCTCTTGAAGTTGAAACTTAGCCTATTGTTATGAAGTGCCTAAGTGTTGCCTTCTGAGAGCCTCCTTGTTGCACAAATGTGGCCTCTCTCTAAGCCAAACTCAGCATATGAATGTATTTCCTCTCTCCCAGCATGGGACATGACTCCCAGGGATGAGCTTCCCTGGCACCGAGGGATTACTACCAAGTGCCAACTGACAATATGACTGGAAAAAGACCTTGAATAAAAGGGGGGGAAAGGAGAAGGCAAATGAGTTCACATGGCTAAGAGATTTAAAGTGAGTTGGGAGGTTATCCCAGAGATAATGTTTATGCACATCTCAGTAGGACCTCATAGGCTTCCAAAGTGGATATCACCCCAAATAGAGGGGGCCCTGAGGCATCTGGAGACACCCAGGTCCTATGTCAGAGTGGATAGCTCTGGAGTTTGGTGCCTTATCAGTGGGCTTTGGAATATGTGCTCTTGAGGGTAACAGAGTTCAACTCAACTATGTCTTCCTTTCACCTGTTTCATCTTTCCCTTCTATCCAAACATACACATGGTGCTGGAGTTTCTAGGTGAACACCCAGATACTCAAGTCTTTGAGCTGTCCATGTGCCAGCTGGGCCCAGAATCTTGGTGGAGCTACAACTCGTACTCTACAGCTCAATGGACTCACCCAGGACACCTGGCAGGGAGATGATGATGGACAACAGCCATCCCAGGGAATCGAGAGAATCTGCAGCTGCAGGCAGGATTATCCCATCCATCTTATACATGGGATATAAGCCTCCTCTCAATTGGAGGTGGAGTGGACATCACCATTCCAGACTACTCAGAATTGGTGGAAGAGCTATGAGTTAGAGTGGACTTACTGGTATTTTGTTATAGATATATTGTGATTCAAGCAATGGAAGAAATTGCAACATTAATGTGGAGCCAGTGGCCACTGGATGCTCTGGGGGCAGGGAGAGGGAAAAGCAGTTGTAATACAGGGGCTATTTCTGGACTTGGGAATTATCCTGAGTGCCATTGCAATGACAGATACAAGCCATTTTATATCATCATATAACACGCAGAACTGTATGGGAGAGAGTAGGGTCTACAATGTGAACTATAGTCCATGCTTAATGGCAAAGCCCCAGGATATGTGTATTCATTGTAGGTGATGTGTCACACTAATGAAAGATGTTTATGTGGGAGATTGTGGGAGGTGTGGTAGGTAGGACATATGGGAATCCCTATTATTTTGGTGTAACATTTATGTAATCTAAGTATCTTTAAAATTTTTTTTAATATTTATTTTTAAAAAAGACAACCAACACATTAGAGAAAATATTTGCAACTACAAATCCCATAAAGTATTAATATTGATATATAAAAAGGATCCTTTAACTTAATAACAGATTGGCAAAAAAATTATAAATGGGCGAAAGGCTTGAACAGATTTCTCTTCAAGGAAGATAAAGAAAAGGCCATATACCATAAGAAAAAATGGTCCACATAATTAGCCAACAGGAAAATGCAAATTAAAACTACAAAGAGTTATCATTTCACACCTATCAGGCTGGCCATGATTAAAAAGCCAAAACTTGTAAGTGTTGAAGAGGATGTGGAGAGAGAGGAACACTTATTCACTGTTGATGGGAATGTAGAATGGTACAGCCACCATGGAGAACTGTTTGTCCATTAGTCAAGAAGTTGAATATGGACTTGCCATGTGACCTAGAAATACCATTACTAAAAATATACCCAGAAGAACAGAAAGCAGTAACATGAATAAACATCTGCACACCAATGTTCATAGCAAGGTTACACACAATTGTCAAAATCTGGAAACAATCCAAGTGTCCATCAACAGACAAACGGATAAAGTGTGGTGTATACACGATAGAATATTATGCAGTGGTAAGAAGAAATGAAGTCATGAAGCCTATGGTAACATGGCTCCGGGGTTCTTAACCTTTTTTGTTCCATGGACCCTTTTGTCAGTCAGGTGAAAACCATGGACCCCTTATTAAGTCCACACTATACTGTGTATTATTTAATAAATATATCACACCCACACCAATGCATCCTCACAAGAATAATGTTTTGTTTTGTTTTGTTTTTATTTCAAATTAAGCACAGGCATCCCTTGTTAAGAACCCCTGCTAGCTGTTAAAACATAGCTCACATGGTTCTGCAGTGACTGATTCCATTTTAAAACATGACAAAGTTTTATTCACTTGGTTACTGACTGTTTAATCACTAAGTCTTTTGTGATATTCCTTTGACAGTGGTATAAGCCCTGATTAGTTTAGAGTCCAGAATGATTAATATATAGTTTTTAATGTCAAAGATAAACTGGAAGGCATAATGACCTGGAGGGAAATACCATGTCTTCTCACAATGGGGCATGAATATAAAGGAAACTGTTTAGAAGTTATTATAAACTCCTTCTTTATACAACTGGAAAAAAATGTACCAACCAGGAATGTTTAAAGGAAAGTTCTCAAACAGGTGAGCTGCTTATTTTCTGGCATTATTTTAAGCCCTGACCAAGGTTCCTATTTTATTAGTGGGACTTGTGCAGAAAAACAAACCAATGGAATCCAAAAATCAAACCAGCTGTTGTTTGATTAGGGACATTCCCCTCTGCTTCAGTGTTTTCATAACTATCTCCTACTGTCACCTGTAACTGAGGTAGAAAGAGTTGCTCCTGCTACAGGACTTGTTGCTCACAGGCCCCATATGATCTTATGATGTCAAAAACCAGACAACTGATTTTCACTTGTATTTTACTCTTGGCTGTGCCTACCTCCCTCCTGCATATCAACTTAGAGCATAAAGATTCACAAAGTGCTAGGCCATTATGAAATTTCACTCTTCTCCTATACACTGATAATTTGCCTGGAATAACAACAAAATCAGTGCTAAGGTCCTAATGTTCTTGCGATTTGAGAAATTAAAACAGGAGGGCAACAAAGGACCCTAAATAAATCACTGTTCTTTGGATCAGGCTATCACCCAATCTGCAATACATTCATGTAACCCCCACCAGAAGAGGATGTCATAGAAGGTATCCCCTCATCTCTTAAACATTGGTTTCTAAAACTTAGCTTGTTTGTTGTACACAGCCATTAAATATTATATTCTAAACAACACTGCTAATTTAAAAACACACACAGACAGAAAACTTGCTGAAAGGGTCAAGTGACATCTCTTTGGGGGCACTTGGGAATGTACTTGGAAATTGGAAACTTCTCTGTTGTTCAGTGCCTATATTTTTTGCAACTTAAATGCAAATTAAGTGTAAAAGCTAATGAAGACCAAAATGTAGTTCTAAGCAAATCCCCCTTTGTGTTTAATGGAAAGCACTAATGCAGGGGTTCTTAAGAAGGGGTCCGTGAGATTGAATTGAAATTCAATAAAACATTGTTCTTGTGGGGATGTGATGGTGCTAGTGTGACATATTTATTAAATAATACAGAGTATAGTGTGGACTTATTGAGGAATCCATAGTTTTCACCTGACTGGAAAAGAAGTCATGGGGGAAAAAAAGGTTAAGACCCCTGCACTAATGAATAACAAGTAAACAGGAGTTCCCTGAAACACTAATCTGAGAATTCTTGTTCAAACCATGGATTTTTTTTTCTTCATGATTGAAAAACACAACTCACTACACAGAATTTTAATAACCCATAAATATATGAAATAATTTCTTATAAAATGCAAAGTATTAACTGTGCAAGAAGATAATGGCATTTGGCTTCCTTTTGTTAGTTATCTAGTTGAAAACTGATTATAGCATCATCCAGTTATTAGTTTGGAAAATCTGCCATCTCTGATGATCAATATATAGAACCCTGCTTCCTGGAAGTAACTGGTTTCTATAGTTTCAGTTTACCTTATTGGTCACATTTGAGATATTGATACTCTTTCAGGCCCCAAATAAAGTCCATCAACAAGTTCCAGCATGATGAGAACAGAACTCCAGGCCTCCTTTCCTGGTTCACATTTGCAGTCACCTAAGTCTGAATCCTACTAATGGTTTCTTTCAGAGGAGTGAAGGGGCCTCCCAAAGATAGACTCCATCTCTTTCCACCACAATCTCCAATCCCACATTGGCCCCTCACTTTTCAATCTCTCATTGTCCATTCTATCATTGCATATTGATTGGATCTGGGTGCCAAACATAACTTCAGTCAAAGGGAAAAACAGAAGACCCTCAAAGCTCAAGGAGATCAACAGGACTACAGTTATTGCTGGTGAAAAACCACTTCAATCTGGTGTTCTCTGACACATCAAAAAAACTGAAAAGCACAGAAAATTTGAGCATGGAGGAAGACAGAATTATATATAAGTAAAGTGCACTGAAAACCTCTGATTATTTTCTCCCACACAATAATTCACACACAGGAGTGATGTTTAATTTTTCAAATACATCTTTTGCAAATTCTGCTGTAGTGATCACGCTCAAACATGGTGCAGTGGCAATTTGGGAAATTGTAAATGGCTCTGCCAGGTTTCAGCAGCAAACTTTCCAAGTATTCTTTACAGCATTTCCTGTGTGTACTGTCCCAGAGTCAGTGAGCATCCTCCACATTTGAGAAGACAGGGTGAGTAATGCTAAGCAGTTAAAAATGACTCCATTGACCAAAGAGTACAAAGAGGCTTTGGAAGGTAGCAACATATCAAATATTACCACAAAGCCTGCATAGACAACACACAGCCATATCATGACAGCACAGATCATGTTAAGTCCATCCCAGATGAACCTGGCCCTGTCAGCCCTGGAGGAGGAGTCTTAGGTCATAGTTGTCACAGTCAGCCACATCTCAGAGACTATGTCCTGATGAGTGAATGACTCCCCTGACTCACCTTCACAAATTATTTCTAAACATTACTTGAACATTTTGTGCCTTTTCTTCAGGATCATGTTAAGCTGCATGCTCTCCAAAGTGATAGTAAACCCCACTGTGAATGCAAATTATCCAACTATGGACCTGATTATTAGTAAATAAAAGCCTCATTTTCCCTGAGGGTTGTATCTTTCAGGAAATGAACTCCCTTCTCAGATTCCTGCCCAGAACATTTAATTAGCTTTCATTTTAATTAGTCAATTGCAAGTTAGTACAAAAGTTCACGATCTATGTAAACATCCTTTCAACCTCTGCTTGCCAGTGGAGAAAAAGACTAATTCAGCAAACTTGCATGACTGCAAGAATCCATGCGTAACAGTAAGAATGTTCATCTTTTTGAGGAAATGACCCAACTCTCAAAGACTTTTCCTGTGTGAGAAAGTGACTTTAACAGCTTCATTGCTGGCATTTGGTTTCACATAATTTTAAAGAATGGACAACTGAAATTAGGTTGTACATATGAATTAGGTAAGCAAATGTTCCCAAATCTATATGCATCTATTCTAAGGAACCATATGACATTAATCTGCCCAATGTAGCTCTCCTGATATGATTTAGAAGGTAAATTTATTTAACCACTTGCATTCCACTATTCTTCAAAAAAATAAAACATTGGCTATTTTATTTTAACTTGGTTTGTTAGATCATTTTTTTTTTCTAATCAAGATTTTACTCCCTTTTAATACAATTTTAGAAAATTTGGAAAATACAGGAAGTAAACTATATTCAAATCAATCTATTTCTGAACAATAATTATGGAAGTGGTAGAATGCATTATACTTCTAGCATTATACTGACTCTTCCAAGAGGGCTTACAGATGATCTACTAATTTGAAGCCTCTAAAAATGTCAGTCATCTAGTTATGATCTTGCATATTTGAAAGGTGCATGTTATTATCACATGCAATATCAATATCACAAACCAAGCTCACATAGAGAGTCTTAAGGTCAACCTCCATCCCCTCAGGCAATCTCATTATCTAAGTTATAACAGTGTACAGAAAGTTAGAGAAAGAAATGATATCTGGAATTCTAATACTTCTTATTCAAATATATAAAGGGAACTAAAACAAATTTCAGGTATTGTTAACAGTGAACAACTTCTCCAATCTGTTCATAATGTTTCTGCTCAATTCAATCATATATATAAAAGAGAGAGGAAACCCTATTTTTGAACAGATGAGGTAAATATTTTCTATTTTATGCATAACTTGTCAGCTATCATACACTCTTAATGTATTAATGACTATCTTACTATAATTTACTTAGGATACACTGAAAGAATATAGTTTGCAAGATGTGAATTTTCCTGAGATAATCTGATGATCTGAAAATGTTCCTCAGAGTAAACTAGAAACAAAGATAGAAAAAACAGGAAGATTCCAAGGAAGCATATAAATGAAGCAGTTATTACTCTTCTTATGTTTCCACATTCATCAGTATGTCTGATAAATTTACAAAAATGACAATCAAAATTCTTGTTCATGGGATTTCCTTTGATTAGTTGCTACAGAGACCGTGCACCACACTATTCCTCCTAATTTATTTGATAGTACTTACCGGGAATCTTTTTATTATCACCCTCACCACCCTTGACCAGCATCTCCATGTCCCCATGTATTGTCCCTGAAGAATTTGTGCTTAATTGATATCTTCTTTATTTCTGTTACTATACCCAATTCTTCAGGAACTCTCTTACAAACACCTAGTCCATCTCTTTTTTAGTATTGCTTCACAGGTGTCTTTTGTTACATTTTTTGCTGATACAGACTATGTTGTGCTTCCAATTTTGTCTTTTGACCACCATGCTGCTATCATCAATCCTCTACTCTATGAGTCCATAATGAATCTGCCCTATGAGTCTTGGGTGCAGATTTTACCTGCATTGTGGCTCAGTGGATGTGTCTATGGCTCCATATGTGGTAGGTACTTTCTATGTCAGTTTCTGTGAGCTGAACATAGAGTATCAGGTTTTCTGTGATATTCCATTGCTGCATATTCTTTCTTACTCTGGAGAGCACATTTTAGAATATGCCTTTATTATTGTTTGTTGTTTTTTTTCCTGTGTTTCATTTTAATGGTTGTTTCCTAATTTCACATTTTCTCCACTGTCCTAAATACTTCATCTGCACAAGGCAGGTTCAAAATTTCATCCACCTGCTTGTCTGATCTCACTGTGATAAACTTCTTCCTTTCTTCAGGATTCATTGTGTAGATTCCATCTCCAAATCTCCATCAACAATGAACCCCTTATGTCTGTGTTTTACTCTCTGTTACCTGCCACCCTGAATCCTATTTGCAGTCTGAGAAACAAGGATGGAAGTTGGCCTTTGCAAAATGTTCATTATAAAAATGACCCCAAAATGGTAAATGTCTCAAATATCCATGACTTAATTACCTACTAAAGCATATAAAATCACTTAGTGCACTTTAATCTATCTTAGGGTTATTAGTTACCTCTTAATCTATTGTTGCTACTGCAGAAGTATCCCTTTCCTTACCACCAAGATGCTTTTCTCACTTTTCTTCCTAGTAAAATTGGATTGAAAAAAACAACAGCTTTTCCTGGGTTTGGGACAATGATTATAATGGTGATTGTTATGCTGGTGATGATGATGGCCAGGTTGTTGCTCTAAGTGATTCAAATGGATTTTCTCAATCATGTCACACCAGAACTTTGCAAGACAACTACCATTATCTCCATTTATTTTCCATTGGAAAAAAATGAGGCATACAGAGATTAAGGAAAATATCTTAAGTCATTCAGTTGGTAACTGGTAGGGTTGGGTTCTATAACTATATAATCTTAACCAGTATGCTATTCTGTTTTTTATTAAGTACAGACCTGAATATCATCCTCACACAATCATTTCATCAGATATATTCTGTTTTGTTGGATATTGCAAGCTTTGTGTTTTAGTTCTCTTTGGCTGTTCAAAAAATACTATACTATGGGTTGGCTTAATGAGGATTTATTAGCTTACAGTTTTGAGTTTGGGAAAAGTCCAAGTTTAGCATCATGAAGACAGTGCTTGTTTTCTGAAGTCTGGTATTCTGGGGTTGGCTGCTGTTAACCCTTGTTCCTGGGCTCCTCTGTCACATGGCAATGCACATGGTGGTCCCTCCTGGCCTCTTCCTCATCTTCCAGGTTCCCTTGGCCTTCTTCTTCTTGCTTTCCATTGCTTGTTCTCTTTCTTTATGTGTGAATTTCATTCCACTTAAAAAGGTCACCAATAATAGGAAACCCATCCTGATTGAGATGGGCCACACTTAAGTTTAGTAACCTCATCAAAAGTTCCTACTTATGAAATGTGGGAAGATGAATTTAGATTAGTCAGAGAGGGCCAACTCTTTAACAAAAGAAAGAGCCAAGATCTGTCTTAGGGACCTGCTTCGGGGGTCAGTGGACGAGAGGCAAAGAGCCTGAAACAACAAATATGAGTTACCAATCCACTGTGTTGGATGGGAAGGGCTCCCATTCAGCACCCTGGAGATATTAAGCACATTGCAGCCAACAAAGAGGGCAGCAGATCTTCCTTTCTGACAGCTGTTATAAGAAAAAAGGGAGGGTAGGTCAGGGACTTTTATTCAGGAATTCAGACAGGAAAGCCTGCTTTGAGTCATGGCTCTGGTCAGACAAAAAAAGAGGAAAACAGATCTTCACCTCTGTGAAAAGTCTGTGCTAATGAACACCATCTGCTGGCTTACCTGGAAATTGCAAGGACAAACACTGCTATTGACCTCTGTAGCAGTTTGGTATTGTTTATGAATTACAAAAGTAGATATTGGATTATTTTTTTAAACTGGTCTCTTGCTCTGGGCATTTTAGATTGTATTAGATACAGAGCTTTCACTTTTTCTTGATTAAATTATGATCAAGGCTTTGATTCAGGCACATCAGTAGGACATTGAGTCCCCACCTCCTTGGTGGCTGGGCACTCACAGAGAAAATGACATGGCAGAAGAGAGAGTTAGAGTTCTTGATGTTGGAGCCCCAGGAAGTAAATACACAGGAGACAAACACAGAGGAATAGAGACAGCTCTGTAGACACAGTAGAGGCCCCAGAAGAGAGATGAGCCTGATAGTCTACAGCTGCACCTGAGTCCAGAGACAAACAAGCTCCAGGGAGAGTGATGAGCCCTATACCAGCCTACAGCTGAGATTGGAAGAAGCTGGGACTACAGGGCCTAAAGAGGAAGAAGGAAGGCTGAACTCTTGCAGACATCACTGGCATCATGAGCCAACATGTAGCCAATGACTTTGGTGGAGAAAATACTTCTTATGGTTCCTTGAGTTGGACTCTTCAGGGCTTTGTGACTATAAAGCTCCTACCACAAATAGATACCAATTGTAAAAGATAACAGAGTTCTGGTATTTTGCATCAGCATGCCTTTGATGGATTAATATAACCTTTCGGTACCCTAACTTCTGTAGAAAATCTGCCTCCCATTAGTGAATCCCTGGCATGATTTTCATACCATAAGCTGGGACATTTTAAAGACTTCAAAAAAATAGAACCAGATATCAAAAAAGTGCTGTATAAATAAAAACAATAGGTATGAGAGAGAAATTGACCATAAGAGCATATTCATAAACATATTCAGATGCTTAGATATCAGTAAACAATTACAAGCCATGAGAGGAAACAGGAAGAGAAAGCCCAACCAAAGGAACAAATCAAATATGCTGAGAAGATACAGGATATAAGACAATTAACCAAAGATAATCACACAACTATCTTAAATCAATACAAATTGAAATAAAATATTATAAAAGAAATAGAGGATGTTAAGAAGACATTATATGTGAATAAAGAAAATTTTGAAAGCCTGAAAATAAAAGTAACAGACTTTATGGGAATGAAAGACATAATGAATGAAACTAAAAATATATTTGAGGCATATAAGAGTAGATTTGAAGTACTTGAAAACATAATTAGTGATTTCAAAAAGAATAACTGAAGTGGTAAAGATGGAAGAACATAAAGAGAAGAGAATGAAAAAAATGGAACAGGATCACAGGAAATTGAATGACAATGTGAAAAATACAAACATACTTGTTATCAGTGTCTCAGAATGAGAAGAAAATTGAAAAGGGACAGAAAGAATATTTGAGGAAGTAATGACTGAAAACTTCTCAAACCATATGAAAGATATAAATTTCAATATCCAAGAAGGAGAATGTATCATAAACAGAATAAAACTGAAGAGACCTACCCTGAGACACCTGCTATTCAGAATGTCAAATATTAGAGATAAAGAATAAATTCCAAAGCAGCAAGAGAAAAGCAAAGAGTCTTGTACAAAGGAACCTTGATAAGATTAAGTGCTGACCTCAAATCAGAAACCATGGAGGACAGAAGAAAGTGGTATGATGTATTTAAGGTACTGAAGTAGAAAAACTGACAGCCAAGAATTTTGTATCCATCAAAGATGACCTTCAAAAATAAGGGTGAGTTCAAAGTCTTCACAGAAAAACAGAAACTGATGGAATATCTTACCAAAAGCCCAAAATTATAGAAGATAATAAAGGGAGTGCTGTAATCTGAAAGGAAAAAACAAGGGTCAGTCAACTGGAGAAGAGTTTAAAAATGAAGATTTTTAAGAAGGTCAAATTAAAGCATAAAAAGATATGCAAAACACCACAAACAAGTGGGTATCATTCTAGGTATGCAAGGATGATTTAACATAAGAAAATTAATCAGTGTAATAAGCCACACTGATAAATAGAAGAAGAAGAGTCACATTATCCTTGCAATTGATGAAGAACAGGCATTTGAAAAAATACAGCACCACTTCGTCATAAAAACACACCATAAGATAGGAGTAGAAGGACGCTTTTTCAATATGGTAAAGTAAATATATGTAAAACCTACAGATATCATTGTACTCAATCCTGAAAGACTGAAAGCTTTTCTGCTGAAATCAGGAACAAGACAAGGATGACTACTGTCACCATTATTATTCAATATTGTACTAGAAGTTCTAGCTAGAGCAATTAAGCTAGATAAAGGAATAAAAGTAGCAAAATAGGAAAGGAAGAGAAAAACTTGCACTGTTCTCTGATGATGTTATCTTATATTTAGAAGATAATGAATAATTCACAACAAAGGTAATAAAGTGGTGGGAAATAAGATTAATATGCAAAAATCAATAGTGTTTCTATACTCTACTTCTATACATTACATAAATCTGTAATGGTTGGAGGGACTGTGGATAGATGGAGAGAATAGAAGAAAGTGCATCTATCCTAGCAGCTAAAACAATCAAATATTGAAGAATAAACTTAACAAAGGACATAAAGTATCTTCAATCAGAAAATTACAAAACATTGTTAAAAATAAACTGAAGACTTATGTAAATGGGAGGACATTCCATGTTCATAGATTAGAGGACTAAATATCATTAAGATGTAATTTTACCCAAACTGATTTAGAGATTCGATGGAATTTCAATAAAAATCCCAACAGACATTTTTTTTTGCAGAAATGGAAAAGCTAATAATAGAATTCATTTGGAAGAGTAAGGGGTCCTGAATAGCCAAAAATGTCTTTAAAAAGAACAAATTTGGAGGACTCTCACTTCCTGACTTTAAAGCATAAAAACAGCATGGTAATGGCATGAAGACAGTTTAATCAATGGAAGTGAATCAAGTTCCCTGAAATAGTCCTTCAAATCTAGAGTCAAGTGATTTTTGATGAGGCTGTTGAGCCCACCCACCTGGACCAGAGCATTCTATACAATAAATGGTGCTGGGAGAACTGGATAACCATATCCAAAGGAAAGAAAGAAGAATTTTATCTCACATTTTATACAGAAATTAACTCAAAATGGATCAAAGGCCTAAATTTAAAAAGAACATAAAACTCCCAGAGGAAAATGTAGTAAACCATCCTCAAGATCTTACAATTCACAATAGAAAAGACAGACTACATAATTAAAAACTAGGCAAAAGCCTTGAAAAGACAACTGTCCAAAAAAGAAATACAAATGGTGAAGCAAAACATCAATGTTCAACATAACTAGCGATTAGGAAATTGCAATTCAAAGCTACCATGAGATATAATTTCATGCTTGTTAGACTGGATATTATTTTAAAAGTCAGAAATCTGTAATGGTTGGAGAGGCTGTGAATAGATAGGAAAACTTATTCGCTTTTAGTGGGAATATAGAATGGTACAGCTGGTGGATGTAGGATGACTGAATGCCTAAAAGTAACTTGTTTCTATCACTGTTGCTAGATTAAAAAGAAATGAATTATATGTAAATTAAAAGGTAATGAGATGCAACCATTTTTGTGCCAAATTCTACTTTTGGTGGTCAAGAACATCCTGTTGAAACAGTGAACTATGAAAACCAGCTTCAAATGATTGGCTGAACCTCCACAGAAGAAGCCCCTTGCTGTAGTCACTTCAACTTGCTTAATTAACAAAGTAAAATTCCCACCCAGGGATGGAGTTATTGACCGCTTTTCTGATCATTCAATGTATGTGTAAGCTTGATTTCCTGAATGTACTAACCATACAATTATATAACTAGGTATATGTTTTCATCTGTATGCATAAAAGCTAATGCAAATTCAAAGCAAATGCTAAGTAGTAACTTAGATATTTAAGCAAGAGTAAAACTGCAGCATGGGGAGTGAAGTCTGAATCACTTTAGCCTGACCTTGGCTCCTACCTCTGCATAACTCCCATACTTAGAGTGGAGTTGTTTTTGGCCAGGGTAGACACTCCCCTCTGACCCAAAGGAGACTGTAGGTCAGTTCCCAGTCAGGCAAGTTCCAAATGGAATTGACCCTGAGGCTTTCTTTTCATCCACATTCCTTTCACCTCTTCTGATATGTTTAATTGGAAAAATAACACTCCGGCATATCATGCAGATCCCAAGAATGTAACAACCCTGTCTGTTTGTTTCCATATTTGCTGTACATAACCCAACCTGGGCAGATCTATAAGCCCTTATGAATATCCTCCTCACACCTAAGGAAGGTATTATGGTCCTCAAGAAATCATGACAGGAAGCCAAGTCATTGTGGCAGGTGGTATCTCCAAACCCTATTTATGGTTCCCAAAATGATGCAGCCCCTGAAACTGATCCTCATTGGAATCCTAATGACCAAAGCCACATGAACTGCCTTGACCATTATAAGATTTACATTCTTGCTGGGCTGTGGGAGGGTGCTGCAAAGCAAATATCCATTACTAAATTACAGGAGGTCCAACAAGAACTACAGGAAAATCCCTCTGCTTTCTTGAACATATCTTTAATGCTTTTTGCAGATATACAGACATAGACTCAGAAAAGCCTGAAAATGTGTGTATGATAAATTTAACCTTTATTAGTCAAAGTGCCCCTTACATTGGTTGGAAATTGCAGAAGTTATATGGAGGGCTTCGTATGCCTATTTCACAATTAGTAGAAATCACCTTTAAAATGTATACAAATATGGACCAGGCCATGGAGGAAAAGCAGCAGAAGCAGATGACACAACAAGCAGAACTCTTAGCAGTGGCAATAGCACAGGGGAGACCAAGGCATGGGGTAATTTTGGGTACCCAAAGCCAGGATGGCAGGAGGGTTCTGAGACCCCAATCTCAGGACCTCAACAGTGTACTTATTGCAAAGGATAAGGCCACTGGGAAAAGGAATGCCCCAAGCTAGAAGCAGGAAAATCACAAAGAATGGTAGCTGGGGAAACCCACAGTGACTCTGAATGACAGAGCCTGGAACTCAGGGACTGGAGCCTCCCGCCCAGTATCTTGTTCAAAGATGGGGATCTTGGAACAAGAGCCCTGGATAATCGCAACAGTGAGAGGGAAGCAAGTCAAGTTTCTCATGGATATAGGAGCTACTTAATTGGTAATTAAGGAACAGCTATGTTCTCTTACTGTAAAGGAAACCACCATTTCTGGGACTATGAGAAAAACTTCACAACTGCAGTTTTTGGCCCCTTTAAGCTGCCAGATTGAGAAAGACCAGGTTCATCACAAATTCTTCTACATGTCTGAGTGTCCAATTTCCCTTTTAGGGAGACATCTTTTAGCTAAACTTCAAGCATAAACCACTTTTACAAAAAGATATCTAATTGTGAAATCCCAACAAACCAACCATGGGCCCTCCAGGCTGCACTCAGCTGAAGCAGGAGGAGAGCCTGAAGAGAATAATAACAACTACCCCTTCAAATACACTCTCAGGTGAATGCATCAGTTTGGGCAACAGGACTCCCCAGCTATGCTGCACGTAGAAATCCAGTAAAAATAATTATAACCTCACACCAAGCCAATTCACATCAAGCAGTACTCACTTCCTTTTAAAACAAAAATAAGATTAATTCCAATAATCCAAAGGCTATTGGCCCTGGTACTGACCCAAATTTGCCAGTCATTGTATAATATTCCAGTTCTAATTGTTTTAAATCCTGGAACAAGTGGAGAGTATCAGTTTGTCCAAGATTTAAGGACTATAAATAAAATAGTTGAAGATGTCCACCCAGTTGTATCAGACCCATACACAATGCTTACTACTCTCAGTGAAGAAAATGAATGGTTTTCAGTATTAGATTTAAAAGATGCCTTCTTTTGCATTCCTCTGGATAGCTTCCCTCAACAAATTTTTGTCTTTGAGTGGGAAGAACCAAGTGAAGGACATAAGCCACAATGTACTTGGACTGTGCTGCCCCAAGAGTTCAATTTCCCAAACATTTTTGGTGAACAATGAGCCCAGGACTTGGGAGAAACAAATTAATGAGCAATATCTTCAGTATGTAGAAGACATTTTAATTGCAGAGGAATAGTTATAGATACAATTAAGATGATAAATGGCTTAACAACCTTGGATGCAAGGTCTCAGTAAAGCACAGTTAGTTCAGAAATCTGCCCCCTATCTTAGGTTTGAACTAAAGAAAGGAAAAAGAACTCTGAGGACTGCTAGAGTAAAAGCTATTTTAGAAACAAAAAGCCCAAAGAGTCAGTGGCAGCTGTGGGGATTTTTAGGCTTGGCCAGGTTCTGCCAAATTTGAATTCTAAATTTTGGGTTTATAGCTAAACTGCACACAGCTTTGGTTGTTGGGGATGTAAAGCTCCTCCAATGGACCTCTGAATGTGAACAAGCCTTTTGCCAACTGAAGAGGGACCTAATGAGTGTCCCTGCCCTGGGGTTACTAGATCTCAGAAAGCCTTTTTATTTACTTGTCTATGAAAGACAAGCTGTAGCCCTTGGAGTATTAACCTAGAAATTGGGAATGAGCATCATCTGGTAGTGTACTTCTCTAAATTACTAGACAGTACTGCAAGAGTGGCCAGCATGTTTAAGAGTCATTGTTACAACCTGTGTCTTACTAGAGTAAGTTGAAAAATTTACATTAGGACAGCCCCTCCATTCACACCCCCATCTAGGACTCACACTGCTTGAAAGTAAAGGAAATCTTTGGTTAACCCAAGAAAGACTTGGAAAATATCAAGCAGCACTCTTAGAGAACCCAAAAGCTAAACTAAAAGTTTGTGCACCCTTAAATTCAGCTTCTCTATTTCCATCAAGTACTGAGGAAGTACTTATTCGTGATTGTATAGAAATGCTAGAGGAAGTCTATTCTTTCAGGAAAGACTTACAGAATACTTTCCTACTTAATCCAGATTTGGAAATCTTCACTGATGGAAGTAGTTTCATTGAAGGAGTGTTTAAAAAGCTGGATATGCTCTTGTAACTCTAGAAGTACTAGACTTCCCTCAGGGAACTCTACACAAAAAACTGAGTTTGTCACTCTTTTTAGAGCCCTCCAAAGAGGGGATGGAAAAAGGTGAACATTTACACTGACTCAAAATATGCTTTTCGTATCTTTTTTGAAAAAATCATTTATCCTATTTATTTATTTATTTATTTAGATTTAATTTATTTACCTCCTCACCTCCCTTGGTGGTCTACCCTCTGTGTCCATTCACTTTGTGTTCTTTTGTGTCTGCTTTTCTTCTCTGTAGGTAGCACAGGAAACTGATCCTGGGACCTTCCAGAGTGGGAGAGAAGTGCTCAATCTCTTGTGCCACCTCTGCTCCTTAGACTGCTGTGTCTCATATTGCCTCTTCTCTGTGTTTCTTTTTATTACATCATCTTACTTGGCCAGCTTTCCACATGGGCCAACACCCCATGCAGGCCAGCAATCCTGCATGGGCCAACACTCGGTATGGGCCAACACTCCACATGAACCAACTTTCTGCATGGGGAAGTACTCTGTTCAGGCTAGCTCACCACGTAGGCAGCTTGCCTTTCACCAGGAGGCCATGAGAATTGAACCCTGGACCTCCTATATGGTAGATCAGAGCCCAATCACTTGAGCTACATCCATTTCCCATGCTTTTCTTATCTTGCATGCACATGGGGCAATTTGGAAGGAGAGAGGAATTTTGTCATCTGAGCAGAAAGACAATGAACATGCCACATAAATTATGAAACTTTTAGAAGCAGTAAAACGACCTCCAGAAGTAGATGTAATGCACTGCTGGGGACACCAGAAGGGAGAAGCCTATGTAGCCCTAATGAAGAACCAAGCAGACCAAGCAACAAAAGAGGCTGCAACAAAAAGCTACCCTCCTAGTCAAGTAGCTGCACTCACTAAACCTCAGATTCCTCAACATATCAAGAAAGTTTTCTCTCTGGTTTATACTCCTGCAGACCTCAAACACACAGGGAATGGGGTTTTCAAGAAAATTCAGAGAAACCAGAAAGTGGGGTTAAGTGGCTGAAAAACAACCAAGAGCAATTTTATCTGTCTGAAAATCTAGTATACCCCTAGTCCCTTCCTATCATCAAACCACACATTTGGGACAGCAAGCACTGCTTAGCCTTCTTCAGTGACTAGTGTTGGGACCGCACTTTGCTCAAGTGGTGCAGAAAGTCTCTAAACAGTGTCTTAATTGGCAGAAAAATAACCCAAAGGGAACATCATGCACTTCTTTTGGGACACAAAGTCAAGGGCTTTCCCCAGCTGAAGACTGTCAAGTAGACTTCATAGTAATGCCAAAAACCATAGGAAATTTTAAATGTCTTTCAGTATTTGTAGACACCTTTTCAGGATGGCTGGAAGCCTTTCCCTGCTGTACAGAACAGCATTCAATGGTAGTTAAGTTCCTCCCCCAGGAAATCATCCCAAGATGTGGGCTGCCCCAAACACTTCACATAATAGACCTGCTTTTATTTCAGCTGTGCTGCAAGGTGTCAACCAGTGTCTTGGAATTAAGTGAAAATTGCAAATACCCTGGAGACCTGAGTCATCAGGAAAGGTGGAAAAAACGATCTATACTTTAAAGAAAACCTTAAGTAAAATCTTTCAAGAAACATAGTTAAAATGGACAGAAGCACTTAACCTGGCTCTCCTTTGGGTTAGGGTGGCCCCTAGAAGAGGACTTGAGTTAAGTCCTTTGGAGCTTATGTATGGAAGGTCTTTTCTAAGCAACCCATGGGAAAAATCTAATTCTGCAATAACCTTAGAGGGAGCCCTCCATAAGTGGACCTTGCTATTAGGAGAGATCCTCATCACCATGCCTGCATATGCAAATATGTGACTAAAATACCCCCACTGACCAGCCTCTCTACACCTTATCAGTCAGGATGAAGCTTTTTTAAAAGTTTGAAAAGAAAAAAACACCCTGAAGCTCAGCTTAAACATAAATGGAAGGGTCCATACACAGTACTATTAACCTCTCATTCTTCTAAGTTAGAGGGAATCAAGCCCTGGGTCCATCATACCAGAGCAAAACCTTACTACTTATCAGATCTGGTAGATAAAGGAGGTCTTGAGCTGGAAATCATACTTAAGCATGAAGCAAAATATGAAGTGGAGCCAGTTGAGAGCCTGTGGTTCCTGTTCAAGAAGAAAAAACTCCACCAAATACTAATCTTCTTTCTTCTACAGGACTTGCCAGCAACTAGCCCTGAGGGAAGATATTGGTCATCCCTCACACATATTTTGCAGATCATCCAAAACCTCTACAATACAACCAAGTGTTGGTACTGTGTAAATTTGCACCCTCAATATCAAGTGATACCTGGGCCAACTATATTATGGAATGCTTCAGTTAATCTGCACCCTGAAAGCAGCGGTCAGGAAAGCCCACTTAAACAAAGTTCATTTGACTCACTTGTGTAGAACCTAAATGCTACATGCCAAAATCATTGCAATACCTCCAATAACTGGAGAAATGTTTACTGTAGATAATAGTAATCATTGATATAGTATTTGCATTTTAGCCAATTCTACAAGGCCTGGACCCCAACTTAGCTCATTGCAACCAAATCAATGTAACTTGACCACCTGGATATCACCCCAAAATGTTAAAAACAGAAGTGCAAATGTTATACTAGAACTGCTATTTCAACAAATTATCATCTTACTTTTCATCTCCATTTAGGGTCCCAAATTCTTAAGACACAACCTTACACTCATGTTTTTGTAGGAAATTTAGGACAAAATTCAACAAACTTTTGTAAAAGTAGACCCCAAGGTATGTATAAGATCCTCATTAATACCACAAATGATCAAAGTTGCAGGTGACTGAACTTTTCCTATGTAAATCACCCTAACATGTTTCATGATGAAGCTAAATCCATGTTCTTTTTTGAATCTCCTAGTGTAAAGCAATCCTGCCACCCAAATATAGACCTACTGCTTAGTGCTGCCCTAATGCAAGGAGAAGTTTCCCTTTTTATGTTGTGCAGTTAAGCAAGCAAGACTGGAAACAAGGTGTAACAAATATATCTTTTACTGCTAGCTTAAATCCAAAATTAGGAATATATTTTCTTTGTGGAAACTCTGCTTGTCTCTCCCTTCCAACATATTGGAAGGACTTTGTAGACATGGATATGTTTTCCCTGCAGTATTCAAAATGAATGATAGCACCACCTTACCCTTCCTAGTAACAATACAATTTAGCCCCAGAACAAAGAGAGAAATCCAATTACTATCCTCATTTACCTTCTTAGGGATCACAGCATCCAGTGGAACTGCAGCTACATCTTTGTACCTAGCTACTGATCTCTCCAAGGAAGTGTGAACAGTTATAGTTCAGATAGCAGACACTCTTAACAGTGCAAAAACAAATAAACTCTAACTGCAGTAGTGTTGCAAAACTGCTGAAGGCTTGATTTGCTAACAGTTGCACAAGGTGGAACTTGTTTATTGCTCAAACAACAGTGCATTATTATGTAAATGAATCAGGCAAAGTCCTCCAGAGCATTGAGGAACTAAAGAACAAAGCCACTGACCTCATGACATGAGGAAATAATTTTTCTTTTTGGAGTCCATCTAGCTTTACCAATGGCTGCTTCCCTTCATAGAACCATTAATTATTATCTTAATTATTTTAGCAGTTGCACCCGTACTCACATAATGCATGCTTTCTTCAAAAGCAATTACAAACTTTAACAGACAGACTTTTCCTCCTCAGATTACCCTTTTACTATAGTTTCCTAAGAGATTAATGCCCATAGTGTCAGCAGAAAGTAGTTACAGGAGATCTGAGCTTCATCCCGTTCCCCTGCAATATGAATATCGCCAAAAACTAGGAGGGAATTGATGGATGTATGATAACTGAATACCTCAAAGTAACTTGTTTCTCTCTATGTTGCTAGGATACAAAGGAATGAATTATATGTAAATTAGAAGGTAATGAGATGCAACCGTCTCTTTGTGCCAAATTCAGCTTTTGATGGTTAAGAACATCCAGTTGAAGCATTGAAGTACAAAAACCAGCTTCAACCAATTGGCTGGACCTACACAGAAGAAGCCTCTTGCTGTACTCACTTCAGCATGCTTAATTAACATAGTAAAATTCCCACCCAGGAGTGGAGTTATTGGCACCTTTTTTGATCATACAACATATGTGCAAATGTGATTTCCTGAACATACTAATTATACAATTATATAACCAACTATGCATATTCATCCATATGCATAAAAGCTAATGCATAATCAAAGCAAATGCTAAGTAGTAACTTAGATATTTAAGCAAGAGCAAAACTGTAGCATGGGGAATGAGGTCCGAGTCATTTTAGACTGACCTTAGCTTCTACCTCTGCAGACATAATAAATGTGGGTTCGCCTAACTCGCATGTTGAAGTTTTCTTCATGCCATCTCTGGTTATCCATAAAGATTTTTCTTTGAGGCCTAACACAGCACTTTGGAGGACTGTTTGGCAGTTCCTAAGGATGTTTTATATAGACTTGCCTTGGCACCCAGCAATACCAAAGCTAAGTATATACCCAGAAGAACTGAGAGCAGGGACATGAATAGATATATGCACACCAATGTTTATGGTGGTTTTATTCACAATTGTCAAAAGTTGAAAACAACTCAGAAGTCCATCAACTGATGAATGGATAAACAAATTGTGATGTATACACACAATGAATATTATGCAGTGTTAAGAAATAATGAAGTCCTGAAGCACATGATAACATGGATGAACTTAGAGTACATCATGTTGAGTGAAGTAAGCCAAACAAAATGGACAAGTACTTTATTGTTGTGCTACTATGAGCTAAATATATTTTGTAAACCCATGGTATTAATAATTAGAACATAGGTCACCATAAAATAGAATGAGGGTTGAGAAAAGAAAGCTGATGGTTAATCTGTGCAGAATTGGTTAGTTATTTTCAAATCTTTGGTAATGAATGGAAATGGTGAGAGCACATCATGGTGTTTGTTACTAGCAGAGATGTTATATAGGTATGGCAGTGGTTGAAAGGGAAAGCCTAAGGACATTAATATTACTAGAAGGAAAGCTAAAACTTATACCGTGGGACTGTATAACATAGTGAAACCTCATGTGAAATATAAATATGGGTGATATTGCATATATAAGCTGTTTTTATAAAATCTCAATACCAGTAAACTAGAGAGAAGGAAACAGAATAGCAGCTATGTACGGTAGAGAAAAGATAGATTGAGAGGTGATGAATACTGTTCAGTTGGTTGGTTTTTGTTCTGCTATTATTATTAATTTATTGGAACAATGAAAATGCTTTAAATGATTGAAGTGATGAATGCACAAATATGTAATTATACTGAATAGTATCGATTGTACACTTTAGATGGATTTATGCTTTATTAATGTGTATTAATAAAATTTATTTGTTAAAAAAGTTTCTATTTCCAATGGTTTTATACCCACAGATATATATTAACTATAAGAACATTTTTAGTAGTATATACAGCTCTACACCTCCACACTGTATTATAATATTAATACATGATAATAGAGCAACAATTATCCAAAATATGTAATAAACACTTAATAGTTAATATTTGTTTATTTGTCTTTGCTTATTTACCTGCATTGAGTAAATGGATAAGCATATGGTGAAATACTACTAAAAAGTAAAAGGAATGAACTAAGGATATATGTAACAATTTGGATAAATATCAAAAGCTTAATGCTGAGTGAAACAGTCAATCTCCAAGATATGTTTTGAAACAATCTCAAAAAAAAAAAAATTGTATGTTTTTATTTATATCACATGCTGGAAATGGCTAAGCTAAAGGGATAAAGATATTAATTATTGTCAAGGATTAGTTTTTAGATGGAGGGTTTGACTACAAAGGGACCACATGGTGGAAACATTTTGGGGTGATGGGAATGTTCTATTTTCTAGTTGTGATCACAGTTACACGACTGTATACATACATTAAAATTCACAGATATGTACACCAAAATATTCAGATTTAGTTTATTATGAGTCCCCTAAATAATACAAACTTCAGGGTCAAAATTATATGTTTTCCAGACATATTTTTTGCTCATTGCTACATCCTCTTTGCCCCACTTTTTGTGCTGCTGTTGCTACAAAACCAGCTTACCTGAAGTGTGCCCTGATAGCACCTTTCAGCTACATTTGTAACTCTTCTTTCTATCCTTAGGGATTTTGCATCTCTGCATTGTTACCTTAAAAGGAAGAGTTAATACCAGCCTGTTGAGAGATACAGCAACCTTTGTTCAATTAATGGGAAGCAAGAGGAACTCTCTCCATATCTTAAAAATACAATTCCAAGGTTCATCCTGCATGGTCATCAGTGGAAGTGAGTTTGAGGTGCTCACAGCACTGGCCAGATCAACAATTGCTTTGATATTACTCAGGTAGATAATCTCTCCTGCAATGTTTCACTCCTTTCAATACCCTCTCATGTTCCCAGGACTAGCTAATTTCTCCAAGTGTACTAAATGTGCAAAGGCTCTTTTCTTATGTTCTTCGTTGAGAAAAGATAAGCTAAGAAAACAAGTCATAAAAAAATCTTTGAAAATGCAGCTTTATCGATATATGCTTACTTTACCAATGTACAATATTTTATGAACACCCCCTAGGGTTAGAAATAGATTGCTACTATTTTAATAATTATAATGATTCATTGATAAACCTCTCAAAAATATCTTTATTCTAAATGCTTTAGGATACTTAATTTCCATTTAAAAATTTGAACCCATTAAATATTTTAAACGTCTTGAGACCTACTGCAAATTGCATTCTTATAATGTTCACCACTTTCCAATGTAAAATCATGGGGGAAGAAACCTTTCTCATCACCTCTACAGTTACAAGGAAAACATTGTTAAAATCTGTAGATATGCAATGGTATTTGTTGTTTTGCCTTGTAATTCATTCTTAGTGAATTTGAAAAATTTTCACATACTCGTTTGCACTTGGAAATCTTTTAAGGAATTCTAAATCCATTGCAAATGTCATAGACATAACTGAGTGACTTTTTTCAATTTTTAACTTGCAAGAAATTGTGGCAAGTGTTTCCATTATGCATTCATTCTCACTTTTGTCCAAAGAAAGAAGAACCTACCCAAAGGGCATGTGTATAATAAGGAGGGTGAATGGAATCACCAAATTATACCCTGAACTAAACGTCCAAAGATAGAAGGGAAGGAGAGAAAACAATGTGCTCATATAAATTAATGTGAAAAATTGTTGGATGAGTTAGATATTCCATCCTGATGAAATCAGTGGCTGTATTTTCCCCAGTTGAATAATATTTTATATTTTAAATGGTGTCCACGGAAGAAACTGGGCCCCCAAATTATTAGTTTACATAATAGGGCATAGTCTTTTCACTGGGTTCAGAGAATATATTCTGCTGTATTTTCCAGATTCCATCCACTCATAAGTAAAATTCAATATCATTAGTCATGCTGGAAACACAAATTTAAACCCAAATAATGACATATACCAGAATACAAATGGTAACATTATGTGTAATAGATATGAAACTAAAAATAAAGGAAATGTCAAAAAATGGTAAAATGAACACATATATTGTGTTATATTCATAAAACGGAAGCATATAAATCATAGAAAATAAGCAAATTATGTCACACATTAACAACATAGATTACTTGCTGATATATAATTTGGAATGAATAAAGGCTGGCAAAAATGCTTGCAACAACATGTTTTATTTTTCTAAGGTTCAAAATTAGTCAAAACTTTTGTAGACTGAAAGAAGCCAGCTAAACCTGACTAGTGTAGAATAAGGGTACTCTGACATCCAAACATCAATTCTCTATTAAATTTTTATGATAAACCAAACATTTCAACATCAAAAAAACCCAGTTTATCAAATTTTAAGTATAGTAATACCTTTACTTTCATCCTGTTTAATTCAAATCTTACAAAAGAACATTTAATTTTAATTATACCCATGTCAACATTCATCCTTTTATTTCTTATGATTTATTAAATATGTATATAATATTACAGAAGATAATTTTTATTTTTACCTTACAGTGAGTATTTATTTGAATTTACTGATAAATTTACCAGTTTCTTTGCTCTACATCCCTTGGTGTAAGTCTACTATTATTTGACATTGAATGAAGAAAACCCTTAATAATGACAGCTATGATAGTGTTGGAATCTACCTGTTTATATGTGTTGTAAAATGTCATTAATTTGCCTTCATTCATGAAAAATATTTTGACTTTTGTGATTTTTGTGTTGGCTATCTATCTCTGAAATTCTAATGAGCACACCCAAACTAAAACTAAAAATAATTAATTGAAATAGAAGTTAATCCTTTGATATTTGTCAGATTACACTTAGTAATCATCATTTTAATAGTCAATAAATTTAAGGGAAATTTATCTTATCTTCAAACACTCAAACAATATCAGAGAACACATAAAATGACAATTTTTGCAATAAGTCTATGATACTTATGAAACTTTATATAAAAAATTCTTCTCACTTAGAAATAGGAATAGGAAATTTGAAAAACAAACTACCTTTTTTTCCTTTAAAAGGCTAACTTTTTAAATAGAAAAAATTATGGCAACAAATATTTATAAAATTAAAATAATAAGCTTAGTACTTTTATAGGCAAAATTAATTGATATGTTTAAATTGCATCCAAAATAAATTTCATTCTTATGTAATTTTATAATTAAACATTTATAATAAAAATGTCTAAAAGGACTGTGAGAAATAAAGGAATTTTGTATCACTTAGTCACCAAAATGGCACAATAAAAATCAAGTAAATATGAAAATAGGTGTTAATAAGATAAATGAGGGAGAAAAATGTATAAGATATACAAAGACCTTATAGCAAAATGACAGAAAACGTCATACTTTATCAGTAAATGGATTAAATGAATGTAAATGGTTTAAACTCTTTAAATGTAAACAGCTTTTAAGGGCAGAGATTGCAAAAATGTATTAAATAGCATGACACAAGTATATGGTGCTTACAAGAATCTCTTCCTATATTCAAAGTCACAAGTAGGCTGAAAGTGAAAGGATGGGGAAAAAAATACCATGAATCCATTAAAAACAGAGAGCTGGGGCAGCTAAACTAATTTCATATAAAATTGTCTTTAAGTCAAAAACTCTTATGAGAGATATAGAAGGTCACTATATACAGAAAAATAGGTCAATCAATAAGAAGGCATAGTAATTATAAATCTCAATGCATCAAGTCACAGAGCTTCAAAATATATGAAGAAAATCCTGATTGATTTAAAGGGAGAAATAAATAGTTCAATAGTAATAGTGAGAGATTTCAAAAGTTTCTAAAAACTTTCCCTAGTGAATAGAAGATCTAAACAGACGGTCAATAAGGAAAATACAAGACACAAATGATTCTCTAAGCTAACTAGACCTAACAGACATGTGCAGAAAAATTCACCCAACAGCAGCAGAAATCAAATTATTCTCTGGTGCATGTGGATCATTTGCCAGGACAGGCAATATGTTAGGTCAGAAAACAAGTTTCAATAAATGCAAATATATTAAGATCTTGGAAGATGGCAGTAGAGAGACAAAGATGGCTCACTTCTTTTCTTAAAACAGCAAAAGGAAAGGCAGAAACTGTCTTAAAAATAATTATTTTAGAAGTTTGCAGACCAGGGAAGTGTTGTCCATTATTCAGGAGGAAGCAGAAGAGGGAAACAGAGAAGCTGAAGAAAACACCATGACTAAATTACCCCCATGGCTGGGAATGGAGGCCAATCCATACCCTCAAGGCAAACACCCTTGACCAGGTCCGGCTGCCACTAACACAGAGGGGAGTGGGAATTTTTCCTCCCTGGAAAAAGGGAGGGTGAGGCCAAGGGTTGACTGTGGCTTCTGATCCTTGGGTTTGGAAAGTGGGGACTGGCTCTGAATACCTGTCCTGTAGGAGGAAATCTCTGCAGATAATGTTTCTGCACCACAAACCCAGGAAGGTTGGAGTAATTACACTCCACCACAGGACTGAGGGGAAAAGTTTGCTGAACAGAGCCACCTGATGGCAAGCCAGGAAGGTTTGTTTTAGTATGCAAAAGGGCTGCTGTTGCAAATAACCAGAAATGTGTTGGCCTTTGTAAGACAATTTATTTGGGGTAAAATCATATAGTTCCAAGGCCATGAAATATCCATTCAAAGGCATGGTCAAAGATGCTTTCTCACCAATGTCAGCAGCAATGTGGCAAAAATGGCCACCAATCTCTGCCAAGTTCTCTGCCTTCCCTCCAGAATCTATCATCTCTTGAGGCCCAGCTCCCAGAGCACACCTGACTGCTATCAGACAAAGGGCTTCTGTCTCTCTGGGTCTCCACTATCAGTCTCTGCTGTTTCACTCTCTTCCTGAGTTTAGCTGCAAGGTATCAAGCATATGGCTTATCTCTCCCTGACTGTTAGCTCTTTGAGCCTCTTGGAAGATTCTGTTTTCCTGCATCCTTCTGTCCCACATGACAAGATCAATGTAATGTACTTCCTGCCTTTTTCTCTGTGTATCTCCATTTTTGTCAGATCCAGCAAGAGGGCAGAGACCCAATGTGATGAAATCCTGTCAAAAGGGTCTCACACCCACAGGAATAGAGTAGTTCTTTTGGGGGGATTTGTAAAAGAATTTCAAACTCCCGCAGCATTCCTGGAAATAAAAGGTTTTTTGCATCTTTTTTGTTCCCCTGCCTTGGGCCATTGGATACTGCTCTGCTCTCCATTAGTGGGTTATTTGCCCTGTTTTGATCAGTTAAACATGGACAATTTTATCAGTTTGGAATATATGGAACCAAGATTAAGAACAGCCATAACATAAAGCCAAAGAACAATAAAATCCTAGGCAAGAGAAAGAAGCTGACCATCATAATAAACTCACCATCATAATCAGATGCCCATACATAAGCAAAAATTTATAAATCATACTAGAAACAGGAAGATATGTACAGTAAAAGTAACAAAATAAAATGCCACGTGAGATACAGGATTTGAAACAACTAATCAATTATGTCCAAACAAATTTCCTAAATCAGTTGAAGGAGTTAAAGGAAAATATCACTAAATAGAATTATTAAGAAGATGTTGGTAGCAGAAAGAAGAATTTGAAAGATTAAACAGAAAAATAAAAGCCCTTAAGTGAATGAAAGACAATGGATGACATTAAAAATAGATTAGAGGCATACAACAGATTTGAAGTGGCAGAAGAAATAATCAGTGGCTTAAAGGAAAGAATATATGAAAGTGAAAAGATAGAAGAAAATATATAAAAATGAATGGAAAAAATTGAGCAGGGGCTTAGAGAAATGAATGACAGCATGAATCACACTAACATGCATGTCATCAGAGTTTCAGAAAAAGAAGATAAGGGAAAAGGGAGAAAAGGTGTACTTGAGGAAATGATGGCCAAGAACTTCCCAACTCTGAAAAAGACATGAATATCCATATCCCAAGAAGTGAAATACACTCCAGAAATAATAAATTATAAATCTACTCTGAGTTACTTACTTATCAGAATGTCAGTTGCCATAGATTAAGAGAAAATTCTGAAAGCAGCAAGATGAAAGCATGATCCATCACATACAAGGAACTTCAATAATAATTAGTGTGGAATTTTCATCAGAAAATATGGAAGTGCAAAGGCAGTGTTTTGATATAATTAAGATAATGAAAGAGAAAAACTGCTAGTGAAGAATTCTTTATCTGGCAAACAATCCATCAAAAATGAGGGTGAACATTCACAGATAAACAGAAAGTGAGAGGGTGGACTATTCACAGATAAACAGAAATTGAGAGAGTTTGTCATGAAGAGACCAGCCCTACAAGAAATTCTAAAGGGAGTTCTGCAGACTGAAAGGAAAAGACAAGAGGGAGAGACTTGGAGAAGAGTGCAGAAATGAAGATTATCAGAAATGATCACTAAAAGGATAAGAGAGACAAAAATAAGATATTACCTATGAAAACCAAATGATAAAATGATTGAAGTAAGTAATGCATATACAGTAATAACATTGAATAAAATTGAATGTTAATTGATTAAATGCCCCAATCAAAAGATACAAGCTGACAGAATACATAAAAATTATAAGCCATCTTTACACTCTCTACAAGAGATTCAACTTAGACCCAAGGTTACAAACAGGCTGAAAGTGAAATGTTGGAAAAAATATTCCACACAAACAATAAGAAAAAAGTGTAGAAGTAGCTATATTAATAGTGGAAAAACAGACTTTAAATACAAAGCTGTTATAGGAGATAATGTATATTATGTACATTATTAATTATATATAATTGTATTAATTGTATACTAATAAAAGGGGCAATCCATGAGGAAGAAATAACAATTATAAATATTTATTCATGTAACCAGGATACCCCAAATTACTTGAGGCAAACACTGGCAAAACTGAAGGGAGAATAGATGTTTCTACAATAATAGTTAAGTATTTCAATACACCACCACAAGATCAACTAGACAGCACATCAATAAGGATGAACAGTATGTTAAATGAATTATGCCTAAAAGACATATACATAACATTGCACCCCATAGCAGAAGGATATGCATTCTTCTCAAATGCTCATGGATCTTTCTCCAGGATAGAACAGATATTGGGCCACAAAACAGATCTCAGAAAATTTAAAAAGATTGAAATTATACAAAGCACTTTCTCTTATCATAACAGAATGAAGCTGGAAATAAATAAGAAGCAAAGAAGTGGGAAATTCACAAATATGGAAGCCAAATAACACATTCTTAAACATTCAGTAAGTCAAAGAAGACTGTGTGAGAGAAGTTAGTAAATATCTTGAAATGCATGAAAATAAGAACAAGCATGTCAAAACTTATGGGATGCAGCAAAGGTTGAGAGGAAAATTTATAGCCCTGTATGCATTTATTGATGATAACACATTTTCATGAGCAGAAATAATGCAACTGGTTTATAAATGGGATTGTGGCTGAAAAGGGTAGTCTAATAATGTAAACATCAGTTGAAAGAAATCTAGCAAATAATCTCGGGACTGAATAATATTGGGAGCCCAGAGGTGGATGAGAATTCTGGGTAACAGTAGAAATGCATGAATGTCCTTCTATGAACTATTGTAAGATTGTAAGAATGTGGAGAAGCATGAGAAAAATTCAATTAATGTAAACTATGGATTATACTTAACAGAAATACTGTAATATTCTTGCATCAATGCGACAGATGTACTGTGTTAATAATAGGGGGTATGGAAAAAAAATAACAAATGTACAGTAAAGACCATATTTTGTGGTAATAGCCTGATGATATTATCTCATAATCTGTAACAAATGTTCCACAAAAATGTAGTGTGTTGGTGGAGGGGTGTTTTATGGGAAATCAACACATATCATGATTGTTTTGTAAGTTCACAACTTCTCTAATAAAATATATTAAGATAAAGGAAAAAAAGAGCTCAAATCAAAGGCATAACTGAAAGCCTGGAGGAACTGGAGAAAGAACAGCAAGGTAATTTCAAAGGGAGCAGAAGGAAAGAAGTAACAAATATTAGAGCAGAAATAACTGAAATTGAGAACAACAACAACAAAAACAAAAAGAATCAAAACCAAAAGCTGTTTCTTTGAAATCAATACTATTGATAAAACACTTAGCTAGACTAACAAAGAAACAAAGAGAGAAGTTTCAGATAATTAAAATCAGAAATAAGAGGAGGGAATTACTACTGACAGCACAGAAATAAAAATGGCCATAACAGAATATTATGAAAAACTGTATACCAACAAATTAGACAATCTAGATGAATTTGGCTAATTCCTTGAAACTCCTGAACAGCCTACACTGACTCTAGAAGGAAAATAAGACCTCACAAAACCAATCACAAGTAAAAATATTGAATCAGTCATCCAATTCTCCTAACAGTACCAGATGGCATAACAGGTGAATTCTACCAATCTTTTTGAGAAGAATTAATGCCAATCCAGCCCAATATCTTCCAATTGAAAAGGCGGTTAAACACCCTAATTCATTCTATGAGGCCAATATCACTTTCATAATAAAGCCGGATAAAGTTAACCCAAAAAACAAAACTATAGAAAAATATATTTTATGGATGTACAAGCAAATTTCCTCAAGAAAATAACAATCAAACCAAATTCAACAGCACTAAAAGAATTATACACCTTAATCCACTGGGAATTATCTCATATATGGAAGGGTGGTTTAACATAAACTCAATTAACGTATACAGCACATTAACAGAATGAAATTAAAAAAAAGAAATCATCATCTCTATTGATGGAGAAATAGCATTTGCCCAAGTCCATAACTACTTATTATATCTTTTAGAAAATTAGGAATAGAAGGAAATGTCCTCAACATAACAAAGGTCATATAAAAAGAGACCACTGCTTTTATCAAACTTGATGGTAAAAGACTGAAAGATTTCTCTCTAAGATCAGGAATAAAAGAAGATGCCAATTGTCAACACTGTTATTCAACATTATACTCGAAGTTCTAGCCACAGCAATTAGGCAAGAGAAATAAAAGCATTCAAATTGGAAATGAAGAAGTCAAATTTTCCCTATTTGCAGATGACATAATTCTATATATAGAAAAATCTGAGAAATTCACAACAAAGCTACTAGGCTCAAAATAAATTTCAACAGTGGCAGGAAACAAAATCAAAACTCAAATATCGGTAGTGTTTCTATACACTGATAATTAAAAATCTGAAGAAGGAATCAAGAAAATAATTTCATATACAATAGCAAAGAAAAGAACCAAATGCATAAATATATTTTCAAAAGGATGTGAAGAACTTGTACATGAAATACTACAAGCATTGCTAAAAGAAATTAAAAAGACATAAATAAATGGAGATTCTGTGTTCACAGATTAAAGAGTAAATATGTTAAGATCTCAATTCTACCCAACGCAATTTGCTAATTCATTGTAATCTCAAACAATTTGAACATCCTTCTTTGCAAAATATGAAAAGTAAATCAATAAATTTATATGGAAGTGTAAGGGGTCCACAGTAGCCAAAGCCATCTTGTAAAAGAATTAAATTGGTGTTCTCACACTGCTTGATCTTAAAACTTTTTACAAAGCCATAGTAATCAAAACAGCAAGATATTGTCACAAAGATAGAAACAGAACAATAGAATTGAACCGAGTTCAAAAATAAACCTTCACATACATAGTCAATTGATATTTTACAAGTCTGCCAAGTCCACTCAATTGGAAAGCAATGGTTTCTTCAGCTATTCTTCAACTGAAAAAAGTGGCTCTCCATATATGAAAGAATGAAGGTGAAGCCTTACTACACACCACATACAAAAAACAACTCAAAATAGTTAAAAGACCTAAATATAAGAAAAAAGAGTGTAAAATAGTTAGAAGAAAACTTTCAGAATTTACTTTAGGACCTTGTATTAGGCAATGGTTTCTTACACTTTATACCAAAAGCACAAGCAGGAAAAGAAAAATTGGGGAAATTGGACTTCATAAGAACTAAAAACTTTTGTCCATCAAAGGACTTCATCATGAAATTAAAATTCAACCTTAAGAATGGGAGAAAATATTTATAAGCCACATATCTAATAGATGTTTCAGTCCAGTATATATAAAGAAAACCTTCAATTTAACATTAAAAAGTGAAACAATTCAATTAAAAATGGGCAAATATTTCTTCAAAGAAAATATACAAATATTTTTAAAGTACATAAAAATATTATCAATATAACTAGGTGCTATGGAAATACAAATCAAATTAATGAGATAACATCAGACCCATTAGAATATATATATGAGCTCACAATACAGCTTATCATAGAATTTGGAACATATGAATTTATTCTTTCTGGATTGAAATAGAATAGCAATTAAAGTGCCAACTACATTATATGGTGATTTTACTCCGTGAGGATGCCCCGTTGGACTTTCCCAGTGATAAATCATGGGAAAAGGCAATAGCACAAGAGCAACAGCATGAGATGTGATTTATTAACGCCAGGGCTAGAAGCTATTAGTTACTCCAGGTTAATAAAGTTTCATGCAGAATTGCAATCTTGGTCACCAAGAGCATCACACTTGTTTTACAGTCCGCTATTGTCTCAAAGGTCACTGTACAACAAATCAAAAATGATTTCAACCTCTTGAAAAGGACAATAGGAGGCCCTCAGACATGAACTTCATTAACATTCTCCCTTATATCCTTAATACTAGAAGAATTATTGAGAAAAATATAACTTTGGGACCACTCAGAGCATTACGATTTATAAGCCTCCCTGTTAGGCCTGAATAACAGGGGTTCCTTCATCCTAGGAAAATGAATGCAAGTAAATAAACAAAAGCCTCTGAAAAAATACGTTATTTATTTAGATTGTAAACTTTCCAGCAATTAGCTGATCTGTGCAATAATTAAATTCTCTTCAAATTTTTCGCTTCATTTACTGTGAGAGTTTTATTCCTCATATTTGCCAGAATAAGAATTGAGATCACCCTGATCATGTAGTCATTTTCTTCATAGTATTACCTATGGGGTGTTATGTCTGATCCAGTCCTTTGTGGTTATCCAAAAGGTCATAATCAAGAATTTCAATTGAGAGTCAGCCTTTGACATGGGTTTGTTAAAAAAGCAAAAAAAAAAAGAAATGAAATAATAAGTAAAAAAGAAAAAGAAAACAAAATAGAAAAAAGTAAAAAAAGAAAAAAAAAGACTTTCTAGAGTATAAAAGTGTATTGTCCCCACCATGCTATAATATGGTTGTGGAGCTAAATTAAAATGCACTTATAACAAAGAAAAGAGAATCTTATTCAATATCTTCATCAGGAAATCTTTGTAACAATTTTAGCATTTAGTGTTCAATCACTTACCATGGAAAACAACACATTGGCAATTGAAGTCAAATGCAGATGGCCAAGAGAGTTAACTCTTCAATTTTAATATATGGAGAAGAAATTTATTCAACTCACTAAACCTCTCATAATATATAATGTGGTGATAAAACCAGTATGTAGCTGAAAGATTGCTATGGGATAGAAATGGGAAAAAACTATAATATTCAAAGCACCTAGTAGTGTGCCTGATACTCACCTGTATTTGATCAATAATACTATGTATTTATAGCAATAAGTCCAGTTTAGATATGGAGGTATCATAGATTCCAACATCTTCACTTTATAATTCTAATGATATAGGCCAGCAGGTTGAATGCATTTAGTTTTCATGCATTGTAATAAGTGTCAACAATGGGACATTGGAGGAAACATTAGGAAAATTATTCTATGTATATGTATCACACAGTTACAGATTCAAAATGTGTCCCTTCAGAAAATAAT
>JAQZBX010017437.1:0-35579 GCA_029593785.1 Cabassous unicinctus | reverse complement strand
CCCAGTCAAATAAACTAATCAAATTATCCTGAATAGGTACAGGATTTAAGACAATTAATCAGTGATAATCACACAACTCTCCTAAACCACTTCAAAGAATTTAAAGAAAATATGAATAAAGAAATAAAGGATATTAAGAAGACACTGAGATTAAGTACAATTTGGAAGTCTGCAAATAAAAGTAACAGATTTTATGGGAATGAAAGTCATGATGGATGAGATTAAAAATACATTAGAGGCACATAAGAGCAAATTGGAATTGCTCAAAGACAGAATTAGTGATTTCAAAGACAGAACAACTGAATTGGAAGAGACAGGGGAACAGAAAGAGAATGGAAAAAATGGAACAGGGTCTTAGGGAATTGAATGACAATGCAAAACGCACAAACAAATGCATGATCAGTGTCCCCGAAGGAGAAGAGTATGGAAAAGGGGCTGAATGAATATTTGAGGAAATAATGACTAAAAATTTCCAAACCCTTATGAAAGACATAAATATCATTATCCAAGAAGGACAATGCACCCCAAACAGATTAAATCAGAATAGACCTCCCCCTGAGACACCTACTATTCAGAATGACAGCTAACAGAGATTAAGAGGATTCTGAAAGCAGAATTATTTAAATATTTCAAATAAATATTTCTTTATTTGAAAGAGAAAAACAAACCACCACATATAAGGGAACCTTGAAAAGATTAAATGCCAACCTTTCATCAGAAACCACAGAGGTGAGAAAAAAGTGGTATGATGTATTTGAGGTATTGAAAGAGAAAAACTGCCAGTCAAGAATTCTGTATCTGGCAAAGCTGTCCTTCAAAAATGAGGGTGAGGTCAAAGTCTTCACAGACAAACAAAGACTGATAGAATATGATACCAAAAGGCCAGAATTACTAGAAATGATAAAGGGAGTGCTACATCCTGAAAGGAATAGACAAGGGCAAGAGACTTGGAGAAAAGGTTAAAGAAAAGATTAGTAAGGGTAACATAAAGGGTAAAAAGACAGCCATAATAATATATGACAATGGAAAGCCAAAGGATTAAAAGGACAAAGTAATGCCTTGACAGTAATAACATTGAATATTAATGGATTGAATTCCCTAATCAAAAGACATAGACTGACAGAATGGATTTAAAACTGTGCCATCTATATGCTGTCTACATGAGACTCACCTAAGAAATCTAATAAATAAGGACAAAACTAGGTTGAAAGTGAAAGGTTGGAAAAAGATATTCCATGCAAATAGTAATCAAAGATCTGGAGTAGTGATACTAATATGTGACAAAAGAGATTTTAAATGCAAAACAGCTATAAGAGACAAAGGTCATCATATTAAAAAAAAGGGGCAATTCAACAAGAAGAAATAACTATACTAAATATTTATGCACCTAACCTCAGTACCCCTAGATACATGAAGCACACACTGGCAAAGCTGAAAGGAGAAATAGAGGTCTTTACAATAATAGTTGGAGATGTCAATACACCACCCTCAGTATTGGATAGAACATCTGGACACAGGGTAAAGAAACAGAGAGCTTGAATAATATGGTAAATGAACTAAACCTAACAGACATCTATAGAGCATTGCACCTCAAAACAGCAGGAATTACATTCTTTTCAAGGGCTTATAGATTCTGCTCCAAGATAGACCATATGTTGGGTCACAAGTCTCAATAAATTTAAAAAGATTGAAATTATATAAAACACTTTCTCTGATCATAATGGAGTGAAGCTGGAAATCAATAATGGATGGAAAAAGGGAAAATTCATAGAATATGATAAATATATGGAGATTAAGCAACACACGCTTAAATAATCAGTGGGTCAAAGTAGAAATTGCAATAGAATTCAGCAAATATCTTGAGATGAACAAAAATGAGAACACAACATATCAAATCTATGGGACACCACAAAGGCAGGAATGAGAGGGAAATTTATAGCCCTCAATGCTTACATTAAAAAGAAGAAGAGCTAAAATTGAAGACCTAACTGCACAGCTGGAAGAACCAGAAAAAGAACAGCAAACTAATCTCAAACCAAGCTGAAACAAGTAGTAAAGATCAGAGCAGAAATAGAGAAAAAAACAACAAAATTAACAAAGCCAAAAGTTGTTTCTTTCAGAAGATCAAAAATTGACAAACCCTTAGCTGGACTGACAAAGAAAGAGAGAGAGAAGATGCAAATAAAATCATAAATGAAAGGGGGGACATTACCACTGACCCTGCCAAAGTAAGAGAGGTCATAAGAGGATACTATGAAAAACTTCATGCTAAAAAACTAGAAAATGTAGAGAAGATGGACAAATTCCTAGAAACACACTAATCACCTACACTGTCCCTAGAAGAAATAGAAGACCTCAACAAACCAATCACAAGTGTAGAGATTGAAAGTCATTAAAAACATCCTAAAGATGAAAAGCCTGGGACCAGCTGGCTTCACAGGTGAATTCTACCAATCATTCAAAGATGACCTAATTCCAATCTTGCTCAAGCTCTTCCAAAATTTGAACAGGAAAGAACACTACCAAACTGACCAATGAGAATGAATTGAAAACTCAGAAATAGACCCTTACATCTACAGTCAGGTGATTTTTGACAAGGCTGTTAAGCCCACCCAGTTGGGCCAGAACAGTCTATTCAACAAATGGTGCTGGGAGAACTGGATAGCCATATCCAAAAGAAAGAAAGTCCCCTATCTCACACCTTATACAAAAATTAACTCAAAATGGATCAAGGACCTTAATATAAAAACAACAACCATAAAAGTCCTAGAAGATATTGTAGGAAAATGTCTTTAAGATCTTGTGGTAACAATAGTTTCTTAAACCTTACAACCAAAGCGCAAGCAACAAAAGAAAAAATAGATAAATGGGACCTCCTCAAAATTCAACACTTTTGTACCTCAAAGAACTTTTTCAAAAGGATGAAAAGGCAGCCAACTCAATGGGAGAAAATATTTGGCAATTACATATTCAACAAGGGTTTAATATTCATGATATATAAAGAGATCATACAACTCAATAAAAAGACAAACTATCCAATTAAAAAATGGGCAAAAGACTTGAAAAGACAGCTCTCCGAAGAAGAAATACAAATGGTGAAGAAACACATGAAAAATGTTCAGCATCACTAGTGATCAGGGGAATGCAAATCAAAACTACAATGAGATATCATTTCATACCTATTAGAGTGGCCACAATTTAAAAATTCGAAAATTATAAATGTTGGAGAGGATGTGGAGAGATAGGAACACTTATTCACTGTTGTTGGGAATGTAGAATGGTACAGCCACTGTGCAGGACAGTTTGACAGTTCTTATGGAAGTTGAATATAGACTTACCATGGGACTCTGCAATACAATTACTAGGTATATACCCAGAAGTATTGAGAGCAGTGACACAGACAGACATCTGCACACCAATGTTCATAGTGATGTTATTCACAACTGCTAAAAGTTGGAAACAACCCAGGTGTCCATCAACTGATGAATGAATAAACAAATTGTGGTATATACATACAATTTTATGCAGCAGTAAGAAGAAATGAAGTCGTGAAGCATATGACAACATGGATGAACCTGGAGGACATTATGTTTAATGAAGCAAGCCAGACTCAAAAGGACAAATACTGTATGATTATGCTATATGAACTAAATATATTATGTAAACTCATGGAAATAATTAATATGTAGGTCACCAGAAAATAGAATGAGGGTAGAGAATGGAAAGCTCATGGTTTATCTATGCAGAATTGGTTTAAAGGTTTGTAAATCTTTGGAAATAAAAGGAAATGGTGAGAGCACATCATGCTTTTTGTGTCTAGCAGAGCTATTATATGGGTAGGACAGTGGTTGAAATGGAAAACCTAAGGATATTTATATTACTAGAAGGAAAGCTAAAAAAAAATGTAAGATGGGGCTGTATAGGATAGTGAAATCTTGTATAAAGTAGAAATATGGGTGATATTGCATAGATAAGACTTTTACAAAATATAAATACAAATATACTAGAGAGAAGGAAACAGAATAGCAACTATGTAGGGCAGGGGAAGCATAAAGAGATTGAGAGGTGATGAGTCGTTTGGGTTTTTTATTATTAATGGAATAATGAAAATGTTCTAAAAATGATTAGAGTCATGAATGCACAACTATGTGATTATACCAAATACCATTGACTGTACACTTTGGATGGATATATTCTTTATTAATATGTATCAATGAAATTGATTTGTTAAAAAATGTATGTAATAAAACAGTAAAGCCTTGCTTCATTCTTCCCCACCTTCACCCCCTCCTCAGAAGTAGCTTTTGTGTATATGTTGGTGTATGTGTGGGTGGTGTGTGTGTGTGTATATTTCTCAAATCTTTTTCTAATCATTGACACATTGCAAATGCAAAATTGTTATATCATGCTTATTCTATAAACTTTTCTCAATGACATATCATAGCTGTCTTTCAAAATTAGTAGCTGTACTGATTTCAAACATGAGACATTTTAATACTCTTGGTTTCATGACTTTTATCAATTGCATCACCTTTTTAAGTAAGCGAGCCTCTATTTTATTTGTAGTTGTATATTCACATCTTTTGGCAAATCTATCTAAAATCTGGCCTAGGAATGATTTGATTCACATGTTCCTGTCAATTTATAATACCCTAGGAAGCAGCATTTTCAAATCTAAAAAATTCTTAGTACTTTCAGACAAAAGAAGGCATTTTCTAAAGGTGTATTTGACTTTCTTGGGGGGAAAAAGCTATTCAAATTAAGTTCACAGGCATAATTTCTCATATGGGTGATAAAACATGTTTTGCCTAGAGCTAGGATATGTGAATCAGCAGCTAAAGCAATGTGTGAAAATACATTACAGAGGCTACTTGTGGATATCTGATTTGCTGACAACTAGGGACTATTAACTTGAAATATGCACTTAACTCAATTTTGCCTTCAGATGAATGAAGAGCCCGTCTTTGTATACCTAAGTGTGAAAACAAATTGAAGCAAGTTCTGCCTATTTTTCATGACAATTTCACCTAAGAAGGAAAATAAACTAAACCCACCCTTTCACCACCATTCAATAAATGAGTACAGCTGTTGCTTGGTTTCATTAGAATGAATGCATGACCCTTCCCCTTTTCCTATGTATTTGAATATTTCACTTTCACAACTTTCTGAAAAATACAAGTCTAACCTAGCTTGACTAACACTGCCTCTTGACACTTGCTGTGGTGTCAAAATTCAGTTGTTATACGGTAGAACAGAAAGACTTTGGCCTGGATAGCAGTAAAGCATTGCAAATGCCTGTCATGAGAGCTGCAACTGCCCCTCTTCTTCCTTTCCCTTATGAATCATGGCAGCTGAGTCCAGATATGGCCTCAAATCCTTCTGAACACAGCACTTCAGTATATCTGTACTGATCCATCAGAATTAGCATTCAAGAGAAAACCTATTTGCCATTCCTGAAGCTCTGCTATCAAATTTGGTACTGCAACCTTGGGTATGTATTTCATTTTTTCAGAGAACAATGTACCTAATTATATCTAGTTGTAAATGACATGAAACAAATTGCAAGAATAGTCCAACATGCTATGCAATAGTTGATCAATAAGTAATTGTTGAATGAATCCTTAGAAACATAGGCACTTGGAATTTAAAAAAAAAAAAGCAAAACAAATTTTAACATGACTTTGAGAATACAGTAATTTAACTCTTTCTTTGAATCATGAATTTTAAAAGAAAAAACAAAAGAAGAATGTATTTGCTCCCATTTTTAGCCAAGTAAGTAGCTGAGTTTGTCTGAAATTCTTATGGCAAATATATTTATATTTAAATCCTCTTTTGGACTTTTTCAAAAATTCAGGTATTATACAAAATTGGGTTATTGGGAAGTTTTATCCTCTTTCTCTAGGATTCTGATATTTTTCTTCTTCCTCTATCCCAGGGTTCTATAATTTAATAGACTTATTTTTACAACCAAAACTAGCTTCATTTTTTCTACCACATTAAAAGCAGAGGGAAAAACACAGTAGAGAAGAAAAATACAGATGTTCTAGAAATGTTAATTCAGAGAAATCAATTAGCCTTGGAAGAAGAATGATGAGAAAAGATGTAACTTTAAAAATAGAGGAAAGAAGAAAAATTATATAATTAATAATTATCAATTATTAGGTCCTTTAATAATTAAAAATGTAATTCTTTTATTCTCACACAACAGCATAAACACCATAAATGAAGATCCTTTTGTGTGTGTGTGTGCTACCACTGCCAGAGTGTCTGCTCCTTAACAGGTAACAAAGGAAAGAACTACAAAAACCATCAAGTTTTAGCAGCAAAATTGTAGAAGAGACAAAATTGCATTTAGGAAAGAAAAAGGCCTTCACAGCCTGAAATCATACATATATGAATCCTTTTTACTATCTTCATCTAAGGATTAAGAAGGAATATATGATGGAAGAAGTTAAGTTCCCTCTTAGCCTAGAAGCTTTAGAAACTAGAATAAAGTAGTGATCAGTGGTAAGATTTGGGGCACTTTTTAAAAACTTTTCCAAAAATCCAGTCCCCCAAAACTTCAAACTATGGTATTTTGAAGGACTCTAAGACATTGGCACAAGAGGAAGAAGGGCATTGGAATGGGGAAGAGCAGAGTAACCTTCTCAAACACTTGGTCTCTGGTTGACATCTCAAGGGACATAAAGCCAACTAATTCAGTATTGGCGGGTGTACTAAATGTTCATCTGATTTTGAAGGAGGATCATACAGTAGAGCTCTTAAATAGGATGCTGTCCAAATTAGCCAACTATGGAGAGGTGCAGGGGCCATGATAACGCTGCTATTCTTCAAATGATCTGAGATGATTGTGTTTACTAGTCTACCTCCTGACCTCACAGCAAAGGCCCATCCTACCTCATTCCCTCCTCCTCTTTTCAACTGCATACCAAGGATGGGTGATGAGAGCTTTTGTTTGGCCAAGTATCAGCCTCAGTAGAAATGAGGGAAGGGGGGAATATGGGGAGTAGAAAAGGCAGAGAGGTGTATGTGTGGGTATGAGACCTACAGAGAGAGAGAGAGAGAGAGAGAAGGAGAGAGAGACAGGGAGAGAGAGAGGAGGAGAGAGAGACAGGGAGAGAGAGAGGAGGAGAGACAGACAGGGAGAGAGAGGGAGGGAGGGAAAGAGGAGCAGACAGAGAGAGAGGGAGAGAGTGAGGGAGGCAGAGAGAGGGGGAGAGACAGACAGACAGACAGAGAGATACACATAGAGTGAGAGACACACAAAGACACCCAGACAGACTTGGGAAAGGTTAAAGAGTTGGATAAATCTTGAAAAGCTATTTTTAAAAAGTCTTTTCCCCTTAGCTGGCCCTAATTGGATAAAAGGGAAATCAGCATGCTCTCTCTTGCTTTTATAGCTATTTACTGCTTTGTACTTTTGTAAATTCTTTAACACATTGAGGGTGGAGAGAGAGTGCAGAACTTCATCAGGATCATTACTCTAAGGCTCAGCCTCCTCCAACTTGAATGATGGAAACTTACTGTCTCAGACCCAGCTGCCATCTTTTCTTAGCTCACAGTACTATCCCACCCCATGGCTCGGGCTGACCGGGGCTGCTTGGTAGATACCTGGCCAGACAATCAGACCCATGAGATGGGACATTTGCCAATTCTTGTTGTTCAAGTCTGAAAACATTCACTTCCTTTCTTTCTCCTCACCCAATAGAGGAAATTTTTCCCAGGAATTTAAGCATGCTCTCAACCAGAGCTTACTGGTGCCCCTCTTCAGCTTCCAGTATTCTGCCACACTTAGGAGGGTGTTCAGACATCCTTCTCATCTTTTCTTACAGAGAGCCCAGAGCCCCAGGGAGCCATGCTTGGGAGCCTTGCTTTATCCTGGAAAATGCTCTGCTCCCTTTATCTTCCAGTCTTTGTTTTCTCTAAGACCCACTAGCAAACTCAACTTCTTTCTCTGAAATCGCTGTTGCTGTTGTCATTAGAGTCATCATTTTGCTAGTCTAAGGTACTTTATCTAATCTGTTTAAGAACTTTGTGGAATAACTAAGCTACTGTTATTATTGTCCTTTTATGGATTAGAAAACAAGCATCAAAAGATCAAGTGACTTCTGCAAAGCACATCAAACAGTTTATAAAACGAGACTGCAAATGAATGGATGAATAAATTAATGAATGACTTGCCCAAAGTGGCAGAGCCAAAACTAGATGTTGGCATTCTTGGCACTTAACTTCTTCATCTCCCTCTGATACAGAGAATTAAAATATCAACCTCTTGCAGCTCCTGTGCATTGTATTCAGCATCTCAAGGGACGGCACAACTGAGGAAAAAGTGAATTCATACAAACCTGTTAAGTCTATAAAAACAGTTGATCACTCTAGCCTTTCTACCTTTTTGTCATTATACAGTACTTCCTGAGACGGTATCAGCTGCATTTTACAAATAGGAAACTGAAGTCCAGAGAGGGTGACTTGCAGAAGTGCACATGGCTACTTGGTAGGAGAGCAGAGATTTGAATGCAGACCTGATTGTAGGTCTTGTGCTTTTTCGGCAAATGAGATTAAAGCTCAGGTCATCTCAGCTTACTCACCTCCAAAGCAGGATGCTTGTTCTGTGGGTAACAGACAGCTGAAATTCTTAAAATGACTCTGAACTCTTTGAAAAACGAGACATATACACTTTTACCAGAATAGTCATATTGATCCCCCTTGTGGTCTTCTGTGTTTCCATCCTGCAGGCGCTGGATCAGCCACTTCAAAGAACTTGGCATTAAAACGTAAAATCTAATTGCTAGCAAGACTCCACCTCTCCCTGGGATATAGATTCGGTCGCATTACCGAAGTCTGCTTGGAAATGTGACACTAATGACAAGTAGGAACTGCACAGCTCCCATTTTCCTTTGCTGACATTACAAATGTAGAACCTCTCATTTCCCCAAAAGTTCATTGACTTGATTTATGCTGCTGAGGCTACATATTCAGTACCTTTCTGGCAGCCGGAAAGATTCTGCCTGTGACTTGTGGACCCGTTAGCCTTGTGCAAGAAGAAGTCATTCCAGGACAGCTAAGCCACCCTTTCACCCTTCCCCCCTTCCCACCCACTGCATCCTGCTAAGCGTGCACTTGCCTGCAAAGCCCAAAGGCACTGTCTGGGCATGTGGGTCCCTAATCACAACATCAAGAAGATGAAAGGGATGGACAAGCCTCCTGAAACAAAGGGAAATTTGGGCTGGAATGTAATTATTTCATATGCTAGAAATTGGAAGAAGCCAAAGAACTGGAAATAAATGATACCATGGAAAAAATGACTATAACTCATTAAAACATAAGCAACTGGGGCAGATCATCAATAAGAATTTAATCAGATATGTCCATCACCCTTACAAACACTATAGGGGAAATAGCTACACTGGGTAGGACAGAACGTAAGATTGAAAAAACAAACAAACAAAAAAACCGGAAGGCTTTTTTTTTTCTGCTGGCCCAGAGAAATTCGATTTAAGCTTTAAGATCCAGTTCAGATATCAACTCCTCTGTGAAGGCTTCTCATTTGTCTAGGAAGAACTTTCTCTGCTTTTATTCTCCCCAACTAAGGCTGGGGACTCTATCTGTGTTCTTTGCTGTTTTGTCCTTTACCTTTAGTAAAGTGTCAGGCACATGGTAGGAGCTCAATAATTAAAGCAGAGTCAATCAAGGTAATTATTCTTCCCCTCTATGTTCCCACAACACTTAGCTCATACCAGAGACTACTCTCCTCATATTTTTGTTCTGTTCCACTCCCTGGATTGCCAACTCCTTGGTGAAGGAACCAGGACCTACTCATCTTGGGAGCCCAGCACCTATCACAGCATTTGAATATAAGACAAATTCTACAGATTTTTTTTTGTGGTAGAACAGAAGTAATTGACTTCTAAAGTAATTCAATTCTAACATTCTATTATATTAGAAAATGAGTTCTTATAAAACATGGTCCTTGAGAAACGAATAATCTGGTAGAGAAGAGGAATACCGATTAAATGATTAGAGACATTGTACAATTCAGGCCATGGAAGTGTAATTAAGCACAAGAGCCACTGAGAAACAAGACTCAAGCAGGTAACTATTTTAAATAAATTGGGCACAGTATGTGTCCTTAGAACTGAACTTTTGAAGTGGAGTCTATTTCTGTCCTGTTCATCTCATTCCCGAGTCTCTGGTCAGATTAAAAAAGCCAAGCACGTTTTTGTTAAAAATTAGCTCTGAAGTCAGCAGGACATTTTTGCTGCTGCAGAGGTCACCTGGCAAGCAATCATCCAAATTAAGAAGTGAGAGCTGTAACTCAGAACTGAGAGAAGCTAGTTCTGTTGTCTCTGAAAACAATACCAGTAATTAGCAAAATTTAAGGCAGTGGTGGGTTTCAAGCCATCAGTACTTCATCTTCTATATGTCCAACTTGCTGAGGTGGGGCAGTCCTACCTGTCATGCAAAATATGCTATTAAGTCAGATCTTCCAGTGATAAACCTTCTCGAATAACTTGGGAAGTTAACTGGACAGGAGGGGATGTTCTTCATTAGAAAGAGGTCTGTTGTGGCCAATAATTCCAATGACCAATGTGGTTCCCGTTCTCAGAAGACAGTTCCTGGAGGGTTTTGATGTTGCCACTCAAATCCTAATTCACAGGTAGCCTCTGCTCTCAGAAGTCAGCATTTCCTCATGTATAAAGATACACGTGATGTATGTGGAATTGCATTTTATGGGCATGCAACATGTACAGCTGCACATGTCCTGATGCTTTGGTTTAAAGCTCTACTGTTGCCATCTTGAAGTTCTTAATTTTTGAACAAGGGGCCCCATATTTTCAGTTTGCACTGGGCACTGCAAATTATGTAGCCATTGTGGACAAAAAGCCAGCCCACCTTGACCTGTTTTGAGAACTGTTCAAGCCCCTTACAGCCTGGGCAGAGGATTGCAGGTCCTGAGAGCAAATGATTCAGAAACATTGTGCCGGATTCAGAAAGGAAAGAAACCACAAGTTCAGCTGCAAGACACTTTGACACACAGCTCCTATATCCCTTGGGAAAACTGCATTTATCAGAAGGGCTACTGCTGCAGCCTTGAGGTGGCTGTCTTTGGTCACTAAGGCTGGTTAGTTCATTATTACACACAGAATAGCTAAGGGCAAAATTGTCAAATTCAAAGTGTCTTTGGGTCAATGACACGACCTGCTTCCCATGCTCCCTTCTCTCTCTGCTGATGCCAATTTCCTATTCTTTCTCTTTATCCAATCACTGCACGTGTCCACTGTTATCTTCTTTAACCACCTATATCAAAATGTGCTTTCAGTAAAGGCCCTGATAAATTATTTCCCACAGAATTGATTTATTAAATGAGTTAATACATCTAAAGTACATAGAACAATGTCTGGCATACAGCCAGCATTCAATGTGTTGGCTGTTATTTTTATTGTCATTAGTATCAGTGTGATTATTAAAAAGTTATTCTTCTTAGGGATACATATATTCCTTAAAGTGAAGAGAGTGTGGGCTAATTGAAAGAGGATGTTGTAAGCCAGGCAGGCCTGGGTTTACTTTAAATCATGTATCCGCTAATTCATATCTAAGCCTTAGTTTCTTCAAATCTACCAAAGAGGGTAACACCTGCCTTGCAGAATATATGTGACATTAAAATGAAGAATGTAAGTCAAGCATGCAACACAAAGTGTGACTCATGGTAGATGCTCAGCTAAGGTGAGTTCCCATGAAGAATCACTACTGTCACAAAGAGCATTAGCAATTTCATAGGGGTCAGAATTAATAACCACAAGAAAGATATCATCCTGGTGATGGAGAAACCACATAAACATTTTTTCCCCATTTCACCCAAATCTCACTTTCTGCTGACTCATACCTTTTAGGTCTCAACTTGGCTGTCACTTCCTCCAGAAAGTCTTCAGGGCTAGGCTTCCACAGACCCATCCTCCTCCTGTCATAAGATGACACTGTATTGCGGCTTTCTGCTCCTTGACTAGCCCCTCTGCTGGATAATAAGCCCCTTGAGGCTTGGAAATCTGTCTTTGTACCTTAAATGGTTAAACAATGTTTCCCCTCCCACATGCTTCTCCAGAAATTTGCCACTCCCTCATCCATCAAGAGGTGGCCTCTATAGCCCCTTCCAGTAGACCTGGGTGTCTTTGTGACTGCATTGGCTAACAGGGTAGACTAGAAATAATGGGATGTGGTGTCCAAAGCTAGGACATAAAAGGTGAGAGCTTCTGTTGGACTCTCTGCCTTGGGATGATCCCCCTTCAAACTTACCCACCATGATGAGAGGAAGACCAAGCCACATGGAGAGGGACACTAAGAAGAAGTAGTGAGGCTCTGGCTTGAACCACATTAAGTGAATATTTTCCCTAAAACACTTTTAATATATTCATTATATCATATTCTAGCTATATGAATAAATACAGATATAAATTTTAAACTAATAGCTACGAGTTTAGTATATAAAGTAATCTAAGTTGTTGTTGTTTTTTAATCTAAGTTTTTAAGTGAAGCAAACTATCCCCAGAGGCCAGCACCAGAGCCAGCTGGCTCCCATGAAAAAGTCCAAAGTAAAAGTGAAACTCCAAGTTTGCATTTCAACAGCTGATAAAACACTTCTCATCTGCAGTACCTCTAACTAGGTACATTTCTTTGTTTTAATTTGCCCTGCAAGTATTCAAGATATGGTCCCAATAGCAAGAGTGAACTCTTCAACAAAATTAGAGTGTTTAGGGAAAGAGAAAAGGCAGTTTAGAGTGAGTGGCATTGCTCCTGTGGGTAGACTCTGACCAGACAGCCCAGAAATGTTAAAAAGCAAGCAAAAGCAAATGTGGTCCTCAACATAATTTGTATTCCCCAAAACTGTTCTGAGGATGGAGACATTAGGTCTAGTAAGGAAAGTGTTAACTTTTGAGTAGCCATGAATTTCTGTGAAGGGTGTGACACATTTGAACATGTGATCTTTTGCCCAGGATTGTGTTGAGAGTTTCTGCCATGCTCCTTATAGATAAAGAGGAGGGGTCTGCTGTAATTTATATTGTTGCTTTTGTTCTTAGACTTCCAGGAACATGAGCTGTGGTATTTAGTATTCTTGTACCTAAACCATTTCGGTCCCTGAGAAATTTAATAAGAAAATAAATGTCCTCTCAAACTGTGAGCTCCTAGAAGCTCCTGGAAGGCCTGGAACATTCTCATTCGGCTTTATATCTCTGGGGCCTTGCATCTTATAGATACTTCAGAATTTTTTTGTTGAATGATTGAAAAAAAAAAAGCATCCACCATAACAACATCAGTTACTATCATAGGAAAAAAAAAACATTCATTCAAAAAAAATTCTGGAAAGTCTGTTCATATGGAGGAGTTACCTATTTCTCTGAAATTTTACAGTTTAATGAGACCATCAGCTTCTAGGCTAATGCTACATGAGAGTGTCAAAGGGGTTGATGGGTTTAACACAAATTTAAGGACAGAAATCATTCTTTCTTTTGTCCTAGTCATATCATGGCAGAAACAAATGAGAGCTCAACTACTGGCATTTGCTGTCTTTTAGTTCTTAAAACATTTAAGCATCTTAGTTCATATTTTCTCACTAAAAATTGAAGTATGAGAAAAACATGCTTGCTTTTTGAGCTTAAAAAAAAGGATATTTGTATTTTTGTAAGTGTAGACATATACATATATGTAATTATTAAATATCAATATATGTTTTGCATGTATATATACATATGCAAAATTAAACATGTAGATAACAAGCATATAAACTTTGGATGGAAGATAATAGAAAATATTTTCATGTGAAACCCTGACAAGCCTGTTCTTCTCCTGCCAGATCTAGAACATACTACTACTCCTTGGAGCCACTCCTGCCTCTTGCTAGATATATATTTATAAGGTATTTTTAGACTTACCCTTGTTTCACAAGGGATATAATTTCAGACTGGTTTTCAGGGTGAACAAACTAAATATCAAAACTTGCCACTCTGATGATCTTTTAAATGGTGAATATTTTTTCTCCCCAAGTTAAAGCCCACTTCCATAACCTGCTTAATGTGATTATTTGTATAAACATTTTGGCATTTTGTTTTAATAAAAATTTGCATTCAATAAGGGTCTAGTGCTATATTTAGGAAACATGAAATTAGCAATAATTCTAAGACTATATACTCAAATATAGGCTATTAAGCCCGGGAGTCAGTTTGCCACAGGGAGCAATCAAACAAAAGAATTTTAAACAACTGTATATTTTATGTTTCGGATATAGGGAAGGAGGATAAAGAATCTAACTTGGAGACCTTATTCAAGAGGAGTGTTCACAAGCGCTCCTTAAAGATTGGTCCATCACTCATCTGTGATATTTCTTAGAACATTCTTCAGCAACCTCAGAGAATGCTCTTGGTGTTGTGATGGCAGCTTAACTGTCCCCATGACCAAATCTCATATACAGCTTTGATAAAACAAATTTAAATGATAGATTATAGATTGTGGTTAAAAGAAACTGGATGCATGGCTCCTCCCTGGATTTATTAGCATTATCACATGCACACATTAATGAAATAATTCTGGGAAATCTTTATACCCCAACCCTTTCCCAGTACTATAGATCAACACCTTGGAGTCTTTCCAGTAGCAGAACTTCAAAGCATGGTGGATCAAGACCAAGGAACTGCCTCCAAGAGACATGGAAGGCCTTTGCTTTGCATCATTCATAGTGGTAATAGCATTACTATTTCATGAAATTTTTCCTCTCTTCATATCACTGGGCAATAAAGAATATTAGTAAAATTAAGACAAAGAGTTAAGTTATGTGATAATTTAACATAAATGTAGTCTCATTATATTACAGCTTTATTCTGGTAACTGAGCTAAGAATTTGTACACACAGGTAAAATAAGGGGAAAAAATCCACAATTATAATAGACATATGATATATTCAAGGAATTTTATATAAAATATGAATCCAATGAATATTTTCAACCTTAACTTTGTAATAAATGCTAAATTATCTGATATTTTCTCAGTAGAATTAATATTTCTGAAGTTTTACTTTCAAATTCTATTACCTATGCTGCACATCTCTTAATTAAGGAAATAATATACACATATGCACACAAACATACATCCATTACTACATACATGTGGCCAGTTTCTTGAGCTATCTAAAACTAAGCAGAAAGTTAACATGAGATGAGATTGTTTTATGTTTCTCCAATCAGTCATGTTCTATTGAATATCATTTTCATATCACTTAATAAAAAAATCAAATTTAATAATTTTAAGGACAATTTGGATTTTAACTTTCAGTTTAAAATTTGAATTTTAAGCCCAATATAAATCACATTTCTTCCCCTGCACTATATTTTCAGGCTTGGCCTGGAACTCTTGAAACTTTAGAGAGAAGGGGGTAGGAAGTGTATGATATAGGTCAAAGGCAAAATTTAATAAGTTTTTACACATGTGTATACCCATAAAACAATCAAGAAAATGACTATAACCATCATCCCCAACATTTCCTCATAACCCTGTGTAATCCCTCCCTCCTGTCTCTCCCTATAGCATCTCATTCTCGGGAAACCACTCATGTATTTCTTTGACACTATAGATTAGTTAACATGTTTAGAATTTTCAATAAATAGAATTATACTTTACGTAATCATGTTTTTCTGGCAACTTTCATTCAGCACAGCTATTTTGAGACTCACCTGTGTTGCATGTATCAATAGTAATTCCTTTTTATTATTGAGTACTCCTTTCTATGGTTATACAACAAATTGTTTATTTATCCAAGGGATTAATATTGGGATATTCCAGATTTTGTTTGGAAACAAGTACAGCATACTGCTCCTACAGACATTTGTGTACAAGTATTTGTGTAAACATATGCTTTCATTTCCCCCATGTAAATACTTAGGAATAGAAAGGCAGGGTCATACGATGGATATATATAAGCTTTTACGAAACTGTCAAACTGTTTTCAAAAGAGGCTATACCAATTTATATTCCCACCAGCAGGTATAAGAGTTCAAATTGCTTCACATCCTCACCAACACTGGTTATGATTAGTCTTTTAAACTTTAGATATTCCAATAGGAGGGTAGTGGTATTTTACAGTGGTTTTCATTTGCATTTCCCTAATGACACTGATGGTTTTTCATTTGAGTTTTTGCAGCAGTATATATTTTTTGGTGAAGTGTCCAAGACTTGACAATTTTTAAAATGAGTTTTATTTCTGAATTTTGAGTTGTTTTTTTTTACAATCTGGATTCATGTCATTTATCAGATATGTGATTTACAAATATTTATTCTCAGTCTATGACTTGACTTTTCATTCTCTTAATAGTCTTTCAATGACATGTTAATTCTAAAGCTAAATTCATCAAAGTTTTCTTTTATATTTGGTGTTGTATCTAAGACATCTTTGCCTTACTAAATATTATATCTATATTTTCTGGTTTATAGTTGAAGATTTTCAATTAGGTCTACAATCATTTTGAGTTAATTCTTGTATATCATACAGTAAATGGATTGGGTTTTATTTTTTTCTTTGGCATGGTTTCCAATTATTTCTGCTTTCTCCACTGAATTGCCTTGGAAACTTTGTAGAAAGTCAGTTGACTATATATGGTTGGGTCTATTTCTCAACTCTCAATTCTTTGCCATTGATCTCCATGTCTGCATGATACCAATACTACAATATTTTGATTACTGTAGTTATATTGCTTTGAAATCAAGGTAATGTCAGCCTTATAACTTTGCTCTTCTTTATCAAAGTTTGGTGTTTGGGTGATTCTATGTCCCCTGCATTTCCATATGAATTTATTAAGCTTGCTAATTTCTATAAATAAGTCTGCTGGGATTTTGATTGGTATTGTATTTAATCTACTGATTTGGGAAAAAATTTGACATCACCGAAATTGAGTCTTTCAATCCATGAATATGGTATCTCTCTCCATTTATTTGGGTCTTTCTTATGAAAAACATCTCATAATTTTGAAGTTAAACTCTACACAGTATTCTTCCTTTCCAATTTGGATGTCTTTATTTTTTTTCACCTAACTGCTCTGGGTAGAACTTCCATTACAATGTTGAATAAAATTGGTGACAGTGGACATCCTTGTCTTGTTCCAGATCTTAGAGGGAAAGCTTTCAGTCTTTCACCATTCAGTATGATGGTAGTAGTGGATTTTAAAATATATAAGGAAGCTTCCTTCCATTTTTTAAAAGTGCTTTTATCAAGAAAGGAGGATGATTTTTGTCAAATCCCTTTTCTGTATCAATGGAGATGTGTTTTTTCTATTCATTTTGTTAATTTGGTGTATTATTCTTTTTTTATAATTTTTTAATTTTTTAAAAAAGATACTTAGATTACATAAATGTTACACAAAAAATATAGGGATTCCCATACACTCCACCTCCCACAACCTCTCACATAAACATCCTTCATTAGTGTGGCACATCAATTGCCATTGATATACACATCCTGGGGCTTTGCCATTAAGCATGGACCACAGTTCACATTGTAGACCACTCTCTCTCCCACACAGTTCTGCATGTTACATGATGATATAAAATGGCCTATATCTGTCATTGCAATGTCACTCAGGACAATTCCCAAGTCCCGAAAAAGCTCCTGTATTACAACTGCTTTTCCCTTTCCCTGCCCCCAGAGCCTCCAGTGGCCACTGGCTCCACATCAATGCTGTAATTTCTTCCATTGCTTGAATCACAATATGTCTATAGTAGAATATCAGTAAGTCTACTTTAGTATATAGCTCTTCCCTGCATCCTGAGGAGTCTGGGATGATGATGTCCATTCCACCTCCAATTGAGAGGGGACTTATCCCATGGGGAAGATGGATGGGATTATCCTGCCTGCAGCTGCAGACTCTCTCCATTCCCTGGGATGGCTGTTGCCCATCATCGTCTCCCCACCAGTTGTCCCGGGTAAGTCCAACGAGCTGTAGAGTAGGAGTTGCTGCTCCACCGAGGTTCCGGGCCCAGCTGGCACATGGACAGCCCAAAGACTCAAGTCTCTGGACATATACCTACAAACTCCAGCACCAAGTATAAGTTTGAATAGAAGAGACAGACTCTCAGGAGCACCTCCAAAGTAGGGCCCACTGGCAAGGTACCAAACTCCAGAGCTATCCACCCTGACATAGGACCTGGTGTCTCCAGAGCCCTCAGAAGCCCCACTGCTTGGGGTGATATCCACTTTGGAATTCTATGAGATCCTATTGAGATGTGCATAAGCATTACCTCGGTATGACATCCCAACTCATTTTGAAGTCTCTTAGCCATATAAACTCATTTGTCTTTACCTTTTCCCCTCTTATTCAAGGTCTTTTTCCAGTTGCATTGCCAGTTGTCACTTGGTAGCAATCCCTCGGTGCCAGGGAGGCTCATCCCCGGGAGTTATGTCCCACGCTGAGAGGAAGGTAATGCATTCTTATGTTGACCCACTCTTGCATATTTGGGATAAAACTCATTTGATCATGGTGTATAATTCTTTTAATGTACTGTTGGTTTCAATTTGTAAGTATTTTGTTGAGGATTTTTCCATCTATATTCATAAGAAATTGGTCTAATTTTTTTTTATTTTTAAACAGTTTATTGAAGTATATCATTCATACATGAACATACATAAACTGTAAGTGTTCAGTAAACATCGTGATCTTACAAAACAAACATGTATAACATCATAAAGGGCTCCCACACATCACACCCCCACAAACATCCTGCATTGTTGTGAAACACCTGCTAACAAATGACAGAGCATCATCAAAGTATTACTACTAACTATAGTCCATATCATCCTCCCCTATACATTTTTTAAAGGATTTATTTATTTATTTACTTTTATCCATTTTTACCCCACCCATTTTTGCTGTTTCTGTGTCCATTCGCTGGGCAACTATCTGTGTCTGTTTCCTGCCCTCTCTTCTCATCCTTCTTCTCCTGTGTTCACTGGGATTTGATCCTCGGAACCTCCGATATGGGAGAGAGGTGTCCTACTACCGCCTGTGCCACCTTAGTTCTTGGTTTTTCGGTGCGTCTCGTCTTGGCTCTCCCTTGTGTCACTTTCCTGTTATGTCATCATCTTGCTGCGTGGCTTGCGGGGCCTGGCAGCGCACTCATGCACAGGGCCTAGTGGCTCACCCACAGACAGGGCATGGCGGCACACCCGCTCGCAGGACCTGGCGGCACACCCACAGACGGGGCCTGGCGGCTCACTTGCTCATGGGACCTGGTGGCCCACACACCTTCTATATATTTTTTTTCTTTTTACTGAGAGGTCCCAGGGGTTGAACCCAGGTCCCTCCATATGGGAGACGGACGCCCAACCACCTGAGCCACATCTGTCCCCCTGCTATATCTCTTAAGGTTGACCAAAGATACCCAAAGTTACAGTCTTTTCCAATATAGGATGCTCCTATAATAAATCAGGCTTAGTTTATCACCAGCATTCTAAAAACCAGACCTAGGGAGAAAAACTACGTCTGGGGACACATGCATGATTTCTAATACAGCTAATGTTTAGCGTACCCTGATTATCACAAAATCAGGACAGCGAGAATATTCGCACTGTAATTTTCATTTCTTGTGCTATCTTTATCTGGCTTTGGTATTATGGTGATGTTGGCCTCATAGAATGAGTTAGATAGTGTACCCTCTTCAATTTTTTGGAAGAGTTTGGGCAGTATTTAATTCTTTGAATAACTGGTAGAATTTACCTGTGAAGCCATCTGATCCTGGGCTTTTCTTTGTTGGGAGGTTTTTGATGACTGATTCAATCTCGTTACTTTTAATAGGCCTGTTGAGGTCTTCTATTTTTTCCAGAGTTATTATAGTTGTGTTTCTAGGAATTTGTCAATTTCATCTAGGTTATCTAATTTGTTGGCATACAGTTGTTCTTAGTATCCTCTTTGATCCTTTCTCTTTCTGTGAGGTCAGTAGTAATGGTCCCCCTCTCATTTTTAATTTTATTTATTTGCATCTTCTCTTTTTTCTGTTCATCTAGCTAAAGGTTTTTCAACTTTATTTTTTCAAAGGAACAACTCTTGGTTTTGCTAATGCTTTCTATGGTTTTTAATACTATATTTATTTCTGCTCTAATCCTTGTTATTTCTTTCTTTCTGCTTGCTTTGGGTTTAAATTGCTGTTCTCTTTCTTGTTCCTCCAGGTGTGCAGATAGGCCTTTGATTTTAGCTATTCCTCTTTAATGCAAACTTATAGGGCTATGACTTTCCCTCTTGGCACTTCCTTCACTGCATCCCATAAGTTGTGATATGTTTTCGTTTTCATTTGTCTGAAGATATTTACTTATCTCCTTTGTAATTTCTTCTTTGACCCATTGATTAAGAGTATGTTATTTATTTTCCATATATTTTTTGATTATCCAGTTCTCTGCCTGTTATTCATCTCCAGCTTCATTCCATTGTGGTCAGAGAAGATGTTTTGCATAATTTCAACCTTTTAAAATTTATTGAGACTTGTTTTGTGACCCAACATGTGGTCTATCCTGGAGAATGATCCATGTGCACTTGAGAAGAAAATATATTCTGCTCTTTTGGGGTGTAATGTTCTGTGTATTTCTGTTTATAGATTCAATGCAATCTCAATCAAAATTCCAACAGTCTTCTTTGTAGAAATGGAAAAGCCAATTATCAAATTTATTTGCAAGGGTAATGGGGGCCTGAATAGCCAAAAACATCTTTGAAAAGAAGAACAATGTTTGATAACTCAGAATTCTTGACTTTAAAACTTATTACAAAGCCACAGTGATCAAAACAGCATGGTACTGGTAAAAGGATAGCTATATAGACCAATGAACTCAAATTGAGAGTTCATAAATAGATTGTCACATCTATGGTCAATTGATTTTTGATAAGGTTGCCAATTCCAATCAATTTGGAAAGAATAATCTCTTCAACAAATGGTGCTGGGAGAACTGGATATCCATATGCAAAAATGAAGGACCCCCTATATCTCATACCATATACAAAAATTAACTCAAAATGAATTAAAGACCTAAATATAAGAACTAGGACTAAAAAGACTCCTAGACAAAAATGTAGAGAAACATTTTCAGTATCTTAGGACTTTACACCCAAAGCACAAGCAATTAAAGAATAGATAAGTGAGATCTCATCAAAATTAACTTTTGTGCTTCAAAGGACTTTATCATGAAAGTAACAAGACAACATACTCAGTGGGAGAAAATATTCAGAAACCACATATTCAATAAGGGTTTAATATCCAGTAAATATAAAGAAATACTATAACTCACAAAAGGACAAACAATCCAATTATAAATTGGGCAAATGACTTGAACAGACATTTCTCCAAAGAAGATATACAAATGGCTAAAAAAGGTGCAGAAAAGATGTTTCATATCATTGGCCATTAGGGAAAGGCAAATCAAAACCACAATGAGATACCATTTCACACCCACTAGAATGGCTGCTATTAAAAAAAAAAAAAAAAAAACCTAAAATTACAAGTGTTGGAAAGGTTGTGGAGAAACAGGAACACTCATTGTTGGTGGGAATGTAAAATGGTGCAGCCCCTGTGAAAGTCAGTTTAGCAGGCCCTCAAAAAGCAAAGTAAAGAATTACCTTATTACTTGGCAATCCCTCTACTAGATATATATCCAAAAGTATTGAAAGGAGGTACTCAAACTGATATTTGTACTCCAGTGTTCATAGTGGCATTATTCACAATTGCTAAAAAGTGGAAGCAAACCAAATGTCCAAACAATAATGCATAAACAAAATGTATATCCATATAATGTAATATTATTCAGCGTTAAAAAGGAATGAAATTGATGCATGTGACAACATGGATGAAATAATTAGAATAAGCAAACTCAAATAGTCAGAATCTACAATAAAGATTACCAAGGGCTGGGTTGGGGGTAGGGAATGGGAAGTTAATGTTCTAATTGTACAGCATTTCTATTGGGGTTGATTGTAAAGTTTTGGTAATGGATAGTGGTGATGAGAGCACAACATTATGAATATAATTACTAGCACTGAATTATATATATATGAATGTGGTTAAGAGGGGAAATTTTAGATTGTATATGTTTCTAGAATAAAAATTTAAAGAAAAGCATGACTGGACAACACAATGAACCCTATTGTAAACAATGGGCTATAGTTAATAGTATAATTATGAAAATGTTTTTTCATGAATTATAGCAAATTTACCTCACTAATGCAAGGTGTTAATAATAAAGTGGCATAGGGTAACTATTTTATATATTTTATGCTCAATATTTCTGTAAACCTACAACTTCTCTCACAAAAATAATTATTAAAAAATAATTATACTGGCCTCATTAAAATAAAAAAAATAATATTAGAACCTTTCAGATAGCCAATTCTGTTTGGGATCTGAAGACGGGAGTGTTCCAGGGGGGATGTCTCCAGGAAACAACTGAACTAACCAATTACTTAGAAAGTAATATACTATTGGAGCAGTTGGGAAGAATTAGCAATAAGGAAATAGCAAAAGAAGGAAACAAGTACACAAGGCAATTGCTAATCCTAGGAAAAACAGCAAGTTGTTTGAAAAATAAATTCGAGTATATAGTGGCTCAGGGCTGAATAAAGCTGCTATTATTCTTTAAATTTTCAATAAATAAGTGAATATTGTTATGAATAGTGTAATAGAAAAAACTTTGGGGAAAAAAGAGGAGAGCTAGTGTGGTAAGATAAAACTTCAGCACCAAATCTTCATCTTCCAAATAAATAATGTATAAATTTGACAAGTCAAGACAGAGTAGAACATAATAGAAATATTAAATGATTTTATTGAATTATTCTGCATTTAACATAAAATTCAAGTAAGAGTGGCTTAAACCAGTGCATTTTTTGCTTTTTGCTCATATAACAAGGAATCCAGAGGTAGTTAGTCCAGACCTAAACAATGGCTAAAGCATGGTGTGGTCAAGATTTCTGTGGTGGGAGAAGTATGTCTAAAGATAGATCTGGATCTGATTTTGTAACCTTGTCACCTTGCACAACATGCTTAATGTCCCAGTATTTTAGGTTTCCTCATCTAGAAATTGGGCATAACTCTATCTACCTTAAATATTTGTGGCGATTAAAACACCAAGCTTCATACTTTGTACATAGCAGGGGCTTGATAAATAAGTCTTAGTTCACAAAAGATAGAGTTATTAACCTTACATATAGTTACACATGAAAAGTCTTCTATGAAATCCATTTTGAAGATGAAACATGCATAACCCTTTGGTTAACACGAAAACATTTTTTCATCTCAGGGAATCGATGACAATTTGAACTAGCTACCTATAATTTTCCTCATCAATACTTCTTGGTTCTATTAAATTATAACTTCTCGTTTTGCTCTGTCCTCTAAAAGCCAATTTAAATATATTCCACTCTTTTATTAAATTGGTAACTTACTAGATATGAGACACTGAAATTGACCCAGATTCCAGTTGTTCTAAAATATTATCTTGTTTACATATGTCCCATGAAAATCCCATCGATGACACTGCACATGCAAAAAAAGGAACAGCAGGAGAGAAGAGCAAAAAGAAAGTCTGAACCATACTTCCTAGGAAGCAGAAAGAAGTCTAATGTGCAAGTAATCTAGAAACTTTTGATCAAGAGGGGGCTCGCACACTATACCCACATCAATATCCTAGCCCTCCAAATCACTGCTATCCTTAATGTCATCCGTATCCTTGCACAGCATTTTGACAATTTACAAAGCATTTTCCCATACACCCCTTGTCTCTGTGAAGTAGTCATTTCTCAGTTTACAGAAGGCTGCACAATTGGTATGGTTCAAGTCCATCCTTCCACCTCACAGCCACAGATGAAGCAGATCCCCCACAGTGAAACAGAGTGGGAAGTCGTTACCCCTACCAGGATGATGAGGTGAAATTCTGTCACATAAATAGTGTGTAGGGTGTGAATCCCAGCTACGAACTCAAAGACATAAGAAAATGAATCCAGCAAAGAATAAATAAAATTAAATAAAGAATAAAGTACTACCTCCATTAGATGGATTCCTAGACAATAAGCACGTCTTATTCCCTTGAAAGGAAGAAAAGACTAAAATTTAAGATTTTCTGATTAGGCATGGCATATTTTGATGAGGAATGGATGTGCTCAAATCTGTAAGACATTTTGCTCAAACAAAGCAAAAGAAAAAAGCAAGAATTAGGTTAAGAGAAAAGGACCAGATGCTTTGTCCAAAACGTACAAGAAATAAGGCCATGAGCCCTAAAGGAGCAGGACTCAGAGGTGGTGGGATGCCTGCCATGGGAGCACGTTTGCATAATTACAAGGAAGGAGCAGTAGACAGGTGCATTGTTAGGAGAGACCGACACAGACAAAACACCTATTAACAACAGTTTAGAAAATATTACAGGCCTTAAAAAGACTGTGTGTCCAGAGGTTTCAAATATATTCTTGATGTCTAACCTTACAAAGTGCAGTTTCCCTCTGCCTTAGAATAAAACAATACCCAAAACAATATTAAATACATTTAAAATAGCATCCCTTGAATAAGCTTGAATGTATACTCAAACACTAAGTCAGCTATTACAAAGTGAAGCTATACCTACTGTATTCCTTGTTAATCAGTTGGAAACACTGCCCTTCCCATAAAGTAAAACTGTCACTTCCTCAGATGAAATACGATGGGGAAAATACATCTTAATCAGACAGAAATGATTGGCTTTAGACTATACCTTGTGTGTCAGGTATCACTTTATTACCTTCTCAGTTCCAAATGCATCCTTCAACATATGCTCTGTAAACTGAATCCTTTAAGCCTTCTCCTTTAAAGTGAGCACAATTTAAACTTCCTCAGTAGAGGGCGCTGGAGAGACTTTGCAGAAGGATGAGGCTTACAGCTATTTTCTGCACCAGCCTGGTCCAGCAGTTTGAGTGTGAGAGTATCTGGTGGAGCCTGTCTTAGCCAAGACAGAATAGAATATCTGTGGAGGCTGTTCCAGCCTAGACAGGCTAGAACGTGTTTCCTCTGCACCTTTGCAGCCTCTGCCTGCAATAACCTTTCCTCAGCCTACTTGACAGGGCAAACAAAGCTCCAGCCTGCACTTCTTGACTCCTCAGCAAGGTCCCATGTGGTCTGTGCACAACCTCACTCGCCTTTGGCCTGGAGGGTCACACAGCAGTCCTTCAAGCCTTATCCCCATTCAGCCTGCTTGCTCTGAAGGTCTCTTGCTCCCAAATGACACCAGACTACCACTGCACACCCATGCTACCAGATGCTAAGCCCCTGCTTCCAGTCCACATTGCAGAAGGTTTCCCTTGCTGAGCAGCTCCAAACCAGTTCCTACCTGGCTAAAGCTGCCAACTTCTCTGCTAATGTGATGGCCAAACTATATCTTCTCCATGGAAGTCTAAACCACTGCCAAGTTTATTCCTCCTTGGGTACTCTCTCTCAGCCCTAGTGTACCATATAGAGTCTCCATGTATGGTAAAGTTTCACTTTGATATATTTAATAATTCTTTATATTACACTTCCTATGTTTAACCTACTGTGTTTCCTATCTCCTGAGTGGACCCAGACTACTGCAGCTTTAAAATAGGAAGAACAGAAAGACAAAAAACAAAAACATTGAAATCAAGAAATATGCATTAATTTATTAAGTGCTATATTTCATATAATGTTATTTTATAACATTTAATCTTCAAAAGAATTCAGCAAGATTAAATATTTGAAGTTCAGGGAGATTAAATAGTTTGTCCAGGTTCATAATTTAGTAAGAGGCATAAACAGAATTCAAACTCTTGTTCATTTGAATACAAAGAGTTTTGAACTTATGAAGTTAAATATTTATGATGTTATGTATTTATATCTCTAGCTAGCTAGCTATCTAAATAGTGTCTGGCCTGCAGAGAATGAATTGTATTGAGAGAACAGATATTTGGGGAGTAAAATTAGCAAGTCTTAATGGTTGATTATGGAAAGTCATGAGATAATAAGATATAAAAAGTGGAACTTGATTATAAACATTCTTTACAGATTGAGTGACTTTAGGCTCATCAGAATCGCTGTAAGATTTCCGAGCAAAGGCATGAAAGAAAAAATAAGCACTTAGAGCTAAATAGTCTTGGAAGGATGAGTGCAGAGCACAGATTAATAGCAGGGGATTCAGAACCAGAGAGTATTTCTGAAAGTTTCTTACAGAAATCTAGTAGGGTGTGCAGAGAATCCAGCATAAAATGACAACAGTGGAACTCTAGGGAATCCAGAGGATAGACTGATTTCAAAAGGACATCATTAGGATTTGGCATCAGCCTGGGAAAGAGGATGAACAAAAGACTGTTCTGAAAATAAGAAACATGTTATGGGAGAACCTTTGGAAAATCCTTCACAAAGGACCTGAGACCCCATGTAATAATAATTTCTTTCTCATGGAAAGCACATGAGATTTTTATTGACTATTCATAAGCCAGGTATACTAAGATAAGAGAATGTTGTTATTTGATGTCTCCAGGAGGCCATTATTTTTTTTTTTTCTTCTGTGAATGAAACAATAATAGGGAAAGGAATGTTTTTCTCTCCTCAGCATAGGTACAGCTGAGTAGACTACACAGAGACCTGCCTGCCAGGCTTAGGCAACCCTAGGGTCCTATATTCCTTTTGCCTGGTCTGATGTTTGCTCTAGAATCTACAACTGTCCAGACTATTGAGGAAGTACAGGTACTAGCTCTGTGTTACTTGGCATTGCACTTTACAGGGAATTGAGTGAGAGCCCCTTTGACTTGCCTCTTTATCCCATTATTTTTCAATGACCACCTTCATAAAGAATCAAAACACTGCCTTACTTATATAGAGAGAGGAGACATATTTGGTCATTCCTACAGTAAAAACCCTGTGTCATAGAAAATAACAGAAGAGAGGGGATGACTTTCCTGAGATATATGCTCAATTTGGAACATATTAAAGATACCGCTTTTTGAAGAAATAACCAGTAAGCACAGAGAAATAGAACTTGAGTTCAGGTGAGAGATTGAGGGGCCATCTATAGAGAAGCTACTGAATTATACACAAGGCTGCAGCTAGAAAAGACATGTAGTTATTCTAGTTTAAGTCCCTCAATTTATACAGAGAAAACTGAAACACTGGGAGGTAGTTGTTAACAAAATATCTGGGAGATTTTGTCTTACTGGGACGCATAAAGCTGCCTAGCTGTTCACTGTATGCTAGAGGAACAATTTATATGACTAATCTCCTCTTGCAAGGAATATTCTTATATTTAAGTCGTTTTATACACATATTAGTATATCTATAATCAAAGACCTACTGCGCATCTGGAAGAACAAGAAAAAGAACAGCAAACTAATCCCAAAGTAAGAAGGAAAGAAATAACCAAGATTAGAACAGAAATAAATGAATGGAGAATTAAAAAAACAATAGAGAGCATTAACAAACATAAAAATTATTTCTTTGAAAAGATCAATAAAATTGGCAAACCCTTAGCTAGAATGACAGAGGAATAAAGAGAGAAGACACAAATAAATGAAATCAGTAATGAGAGGGGGAACATTACTACTGACCCCATGGAAATAAAAAGGACATAAGAGGATGCTATAAATCACTGTATGTCAACAAATTAGACAATCTAGATGAAATGGACAAATTCCTAGCAACACATGAACAACTGCACTAACTCCAGAAGAAATAGAAAACCTCGACAGACCAATTACAAGTAAAGAAACTAAATCAGTTATCAAAAGCCTCCTAACAAAGAAAAGCCCATGACAAGATGACTTCACAGGTGAATTCTACCAATCATTCCAAGAAGAATTAATACCAATCCTGCTCAAACTATTCCAAAAAAAAATTGAAGAGGAGTAAACCCTACCAAACTCATTCTATGAGGCTAATACCACCTTAACACCAAAGCCAAATACACAAGAAAAGGAAATTACAGAGCAATTTCTCTTATGAATATAGATTCAAAAATTCCCCCCCAAAATACTTGCAAATTGAATCCAACGGCACATTAAAAGAATTATACACCATGAACAAATCAGTTTCACCCCAAGTATGCACAGGTGATTCAATTAATGTAATACACTACATTAACAAAAAATGAAGGGAAAAGAAATCATGTGATCATCTCCATTGATGCATAAAAGGCATTTGACAAAATCCATCCCTTTCTTGATAAAAACCCTTAGAAAAATAGAATAGAAGGAAACTTCTTCTACATAATAAAGGGCATGTACAAAAAACCCACTGCTAACGTCATGATGGTGAAAGGCTGAAAGCTTTCCCTCTAAGATCTGGAACAAGACAAGGATGCCCACTGTCACCACTGCTATTCAATACTGTACTGGAAGTTCTACCCAGAGCAGTTAGGCAAGGGAAAAAAAAAAGGCATCTAAATTTGAAAGGAATAACTCAAACTCTATTTGTAGATGACATGATCCTATACAGAGAAAGTCCCAAAAAACCTGACAACAAACCTACTAAAGCTGATCAATGAAATCAGCAAAGTGGTGGGATACATGATCAATAGGCAAAACTCAGTAGTGATTTTATACACTAGTAAAGAGCAATCTGAGGAGGAAATACATTTTAAAATTCCATTTACAATAGCAACTAAAAGAATCAAATATTTAGGAAAAATTTTAACCAAGGATCTATAAGACCTGTACAAATAAAACTAGAAAACATTGCTAAAAGAAATTTTAAAAGACCTAAATAAATGGAAGAACATTCCATGCTCATGGGTTGGAAGACAAATTATTATTAAGATGTTCATTCTACCCAAGATGATTTACACATTCAATGCAACCCCAAAATTCCAACAGCCTTCTTTGTAGAAATGGGAAAACTAAGTCAAATTTATTTGGAAGGATAAGGGGCCCTGAATAGCCTCTTGCAAAAAGAAAGTATTTGGAGGACTCACTCTTCCTGACTTAAAAGCATATTACAAAGCTACAGTGGTCAAAACAGCATGATATTGGCACAAGGACAGACATATTGACCAATGGAATCAGAATTCAGAAATAGCCCTCACATCATGGCCTATCAATTTCTGCCAAAACAGTCCCTCTACTAGATATATACCCAAAAGAATTAAAAGGACATAAACAGATATTTGCACACCAATGTTCATAGTGACATTATTCCCAGTTGTCCAAAGAAAGAAGCAACCCAAGTTTCCATCAACCAATGAATAAACACAGTGGTATATACACACAGTGGAATACAATTAGCCATATAAAGAAATGAAGTCCCTATACATGCAACATGGATGAACCTTGAGGACATTATGCTGAGTGAAATAAGCCAGACACAAAAGGACAAATATTGTGTGATCTCACTATTACGAACTAATTAGAACAAGCAAACTCAGAGTTATAATCTAGAATACAGATAAACCGGGATTAGAGAACGGGGAGTGGATGCTTAATTTGTATAGAATTTCTATTTATGTTGATTGTAAAGCTTTGGAAATGATTGGTGGTGATATTAGCACAATATTATGAATGTAATTAACAGCACTCAGTCATATAGGTGAATGTGGTTAAAAGGGGAAACTTTTAGGTCATACGTTATATCAAAATAAAAATTAAGAGTAAGGCATAGTATTACATAACCCAGTGAACCCTATTGTAGATGATGGACTATAGATTACAGTACAAATATAAGAATGTTCTTTCATGGATTAAATGCATGACACAATACAAGGTGTTAATAGGGTGGGATATGGAAAAATACACCTAATATAAACTAATACAAGGTGTTAATATGGTAGTATATGGAAAAAATACATCTAATGGGCATAGTTAATAGTACAATTTTAATAAATTTTCATCAATTGTAACAAAGTAATGTAAAAAAAAAAAAACTAGTGCAATTATAAAAACATGCTACCATCAATTTTAACAAATGTTCCACACCAATGGAAGTGTGTTGGTGGTGAGGTGGTATATGGGAATCCTCTATTTTATGTACAGGGTTGGTCTGTAAATGTACAACTTCCCTAATAAAAAATTAAAATATATATATCCACAATAAATTAAGATCAGCACCGCAACATGAATGCAGTCAGGTGTCCAACAAATGATTTTCTAATATTAGAGGGGGTGGATTTCCATTGCTTTTTCTCTTTAGGTACAAAGTAATACATATTTAACCATTTAAAATACAAATAGAAATATGAACCATAATCACAGGAAATAGAGGTAACCACTGTTAACTGTCAATGACAGGGAAAAAAAAAAAAAAAAAGGAACAATTGGACCCTTGAGAAAGTTGTCAGACACCACCTTAACCAAGTGGTTAAATCAGCATTGAAAACTCATGTTGCTACTGTGTAACCCCTATTGTGATGAGATGAGAAGGGCACTTCACCTCTGTGGTGAATAGGCACCTATAATCTCACACTAACAGTGAGAAAAACAAATTCTAATCCTCATTCTATAAAATACCTCACCATTAATCTGTGAAAGTGCCAAGATCAAGGAAAGGCTGAGAAACTGTCACAGATCAGAGGAAACTAAGGAGACGTGACAAGTAACTGCAATGTGGTATCATGGATGGGATCCTGGAAAAGAAATGGAAAAACTGATAAAAGAATAAAATCTATAGTTTAGTAGTAGTAGTTGTTATTTAAAAAAAAAAAAAAAAAAAACTTGTATAGCTTTCCAGACATTTTCATAGACTCATACTTTTGGCAACCTACTTGTTCATTAATGTTATATGAACATCTTTCTATGTCAATAGTAATTCTATCATTTTTAATACTTGCATAGAATATATTCTGTGCATTGTATACATTGCACTGGAATTTATTCATTCAATCCCTTTAGTTCAGGACAGGTAGGTTTTTTGTATTTGTCAACAATATAAGGAATACTATAACGAAAATCCTTGCAGTGAAATGTTGTTGGACATCTTTTTGTTTATTTGGGATAAATTCCTAGAAGGGGCCTTTGTAAGTTTGAGGGTCATATCATTTCTAAAGCTTTGCCTTCAGAAAGTTGTAAGACTGCTCATTTCCCTCAATAACAGTGGGCAGCATTTTTATTTTTGCCTTTGCCAAAGTGGTAGGCAGAAAAATGGTTTTAATTTTTATTTATTTGATTTCTAATGATCTAATAAATGCATTTTGATGATGCCAGTGACTTCACTAAACCTTGTTTTTTTAGCCAGCTTTTGTTCTCTCTTCTGAACATTTTCCATTCCCTACTTTTAAAATTGTAACTTTTGTGTCAGTGCCTATGAAAGATCCCCCCAAAGAAATCCCTGCTAGTCTCTAAAAATAACGGAAGGCACATTCTTAAGTTTCTTTAAATAGATGTCAGATATTCTAAAGAATACTTTGACAAGAAGCTTCTAACTCTGCAAAGTATACACATCTGCATTCCAACCTCATTTATCATTGAGAACTTGGAAGCAGACAGCACTTATTTTTAAAGATAAATCAAAACTCTTTGTGAGGAAAGAAAAACTACTGTTTTACAGATGGAATTGTAAATGTTTGGGGAAAGGATATATTTAGGCAGAGAGGTGACCTCTGTAAGGCATATTTGCCCTATCAAGTAGTTCCTCATGGTGAAGTAGGTGTGAGTTGCTTATTAACTAAGTATAACAATCCTTCAAGTCATGAATTTTAGCTAAAACCTTTTTGTTGGAGCCTAGCAGACTGGCTCTGAGCCTCATACTATAAATCTTGCCAAGCCCAAAAATGCTGCAGAACCAACCAAGATTCCCTCAGTCTCTGCTTTGGGATCCCTTCCATTCCCATTGCTTGGAAAAGGTCAGGCATCATGTGCTTAGAAATGTAGATGACCTGACCCAAATACTGTGCAGATATTTCATGTGAGGCTTTGATCCAGGATTTTTTTAATGCTAATCAATTGTATACCACATCTCCCTTTCCTTATTTTTCTGCTTAAATCTTCCTATTAGGAATAATTTTTGTCCCCAACCTTCCTACAACCTTATACTGATGGAATGCCATTTAGAAACTTTGCTTATCATTTTCCTGGATTCAAATGAGAATGAAGCACTTTCTAAGAAACACAATGAAGTTATATTATTTTACATATAATAATAAAGGCTGGTTCAATCATTTGTATTTATTAGGTTAAGGGGCATGGCCCTATTGTCACAGATACATAGAGTGTCCATGAACTTTATTTCTAAGAAAATGCTGCAGTTACTGCTTAGACTAAAATCCATGAAGACCCTTGGGTTAAACATCTAGTGATACTTAGATTAAAGCCACCACCATTATCTGCAGCCAGAGCCAGTAAGAAGCAGTGGCTAGGGGAGGGAAATTGAACCCCTCCTTAATCTTCATCAACTCCTCCAATGTCAAGCCATCTCAAACTAATATAAAAACTAAATTAACAATGCAACTTAAGCATTCTCTACACACCCTCAACCAGATTGTCACTCTGAAGCCCTCATATTTAGAAGTTGCAGCACTTCCACTGATCACAGCCAGAGGCAACCCAGTTTGACATCCCTAAGGGACTCCCCTAGGAGCGAAGGGAACTTCTCAACAGCTGCTAGTTATATATGTTTAAACAACAAAAAAAAGGTATTTGCATATTTCCCATCACTCACAGATTCAGGATTCTAATAGCCAGGATCTCAAATCTGCAGGAAGTCTGTAAAATTAGTAGGGATTTGTCAGCTTATCAAGCTCAAAAAAAAAAAAAAAAAATGAAGCCTAGTTAAAATTTGAATGACTAAAACGTGTTACCCGACCTAAAGACTCCTGAATTTTCTAGGCCTCCCTAACACTAGGCTTAAGGTTAGAAGACTCGATTTGGTGTCATGGCCCTCACACTAGCTGAGTGATCTGGAGACAACCACCATCTTTTCTACACCCAACTGTTCATCTGAAAAAAAAGTGCTAGGCTTGACAATCTCTAGGTTCCTTTCTGCTCTGGAATTCTGTGGATCTACCAATCTATAATTCACTGTTCTTCCCACCTAAACTTTTTCTTCTAGAAAGACAAATAGGAGCCAGCCCTTTCTAAATTTCAGGGGTTTGAGATGTTGAGCATTAATATAGAACATGGGATTACTCTGCCTAGGACAATTGCAAAATGCAAACACAGTTTCCTTCATTAAAGAAAACAGGTTACACAGCTCCAGCACTGATACAATAAAGGAGGTTCATTTTCCAGGAACAAATGCAAAGCTGGCTTCCAAAGCCCTCCCCCTCTATTTCTCGTGGACATGTGATTTAAAATTCTGCTTTTTGCTGCTTTTTGTGGAATGTCAGGATGACCCCTGAGAAGTATGCTCAGAATGCGACCAAAGAAGAAATCTGCTTCAATAGCTCAGGCTACCATGGGTGAAGATACTTGAGCAATTTAATATCAATATTGAATTGAAATAACTCGATGGATAGTCTTTCTCTCTCTCAAAGAAGTATTCCTACAAGGAATTTTTAGTGAAGAAAAACACCTTGTAAAGTTTTGGGGTTTTTTGTTTTTGTTTTTGCTTTTTTTGTTTTACCATTGAGTCTTCAGATTCAATCTTCACAGTCATTTCTTTTCTTCCAACTCTCAAAGTTTCTTTTTAATTGAAATGATACAAAAATACACATAGCTTTGCAATGCAATTGTTCATTGGAAGAGTTCAGGCTTGAAAAAAATTAATTCTTCCTGCAGTATTAGGCTAAATCACATGAAATTGCTGCTATCCACTCATTTTTGAACGATAAATCTTCATTATGATTCATTTTCCCCCATAAAGAAAAATATACAATTCAACCACGTTAATTCTGAACAGCAAATATACCCAATTAAGCTACCTTACATTGGAACAGACAAGTGTGCAGAATCATTACACATATCATTATACATTCGGAAAAAAAAAAAAAATTATCTTTATTTGGCCATCTGAGCCACAATGAGGAACTCATATGGCAAAGAGTTTGTGACTAGGAGGTCCTTGGGATTAAGCTGTGGCTGCTGATGTGTTCAGTATGAGCAATGACTTTATAAGCGGGGACACTTCTGTAATTTTACATACAATAGGTATGGCTATAACTGTATTCATTTCCAGATATCTTTTCCCTAGTTGATCGTGTTTTTGCAGAACATTCACATTTCTTTTTGAACAGTTCTTTGCAAAATATATCAGAAAACAAGTTGCAACCTAATGTTTTGCATATATAAGTAAAATATGAAAAAAATATGACCACATTAATAGTTTTGAAGCAGAGTTAAGCCAATTCTCTCAACCAGTATTCAAGAATGACTTTTCAACACAAGTCAGCATTTCATGACTTCATTTTATATGGATTCTTTTTAACTCTTAGCTGCTCCCCCCCTTTTTTTTTTTTTTTTTTACAAAACTGGTTTTCCCAAGTATAATAATTCAGTCCTTTACTAAAGTATTTTCTATTATAAAAGCCTTAATTTCTGAGTTAGTTCTGAGAGTGACCTTAAATTTATTTTGTTGTAATTTACTTTTTATTAGAGAATTTGTATGTTTCTAGAAAACAAATGCAGAAAATACAGAATTCCTACATATCCTACTCACACATGCAGTTTTCCCTATGATTAATGTTTTATGTAAGTGTGATACCGTTTTATGATTGAGGAAACAAAATATTCTACTATTAACTAAAATCCATAGTATACATTAGGGTTCACTGTATGTGTTGCACAGTCCTATGAGTTTTTCCCCCTAATTTTCACTTGGGTAAAATATACACCTTAAAATTCCCCCTTTGAACCACATTCAAATATACAATTCAATGTTGTTAATTACATTCACAATATGCTACCATCACCACTACTCATTATGAAAAGAAATTCAGTTCCAATTAAGCATTGGAAATCATTCCCAACCCCCATCCCAGCACCTGGTAACCTGTATTCTAGTTTCTGACTTAAAGAATATGCATAGTCTAATGATTTTATACATGTGAGACCCGTGTCTTATCCTGAGCTTGGGCTTGCTCATATCCTTAGGAATTCCCCTATTTACAGGAAATTGAATGCCCCCTCTATTCCCAATGAAATACTTTCTCCTCCTCCAGGATGCTCTGTTGTATAATTTAAAGCACGTCATCCTATGCTTGCTCCTGACCACTTTGAGTTATTTGTTTCTTACCTGCTTTGGTTGTCTGCAATCTGCTTCTGCCTGCAGAATATGTTCTGAAAGGATGACCCAGAGATGAGTTTCTAGTTTAGTCTTTCAGGCTTCCATCAGATAGACTGGCACTGACATATAGGCACCCCAGTATGTGTATATGGGTACTATATTCCCTCCAGAAAAAGGGCAGGGACCCACAATGGGAGCTCAGGCTGGTTTCATACCACACCAGGGTGGGAACAGGGGAGATGCCAGCTAAGGCCCATGAGCTCCTTCCACCATTTTTATAGCTGAATTTTCTTCCTTTGGCTCCCCAGTTACAGCAACACTTTAGTGTATTCCAGAGTTTAGAGAAAGATGGCTTTGCCAATTTTTGCTTGTTGTTCAATGATCCTGTGGAGTAACAGAATCTTGGAGTACCATATGCTTCCGTCTTGGTTGACCACTCAACTAGCTCTTTTGAT